>VMDR010014646.1:0-23264 GCA_007922815.1 Macrotus californicus | reverse complement strand
TTTATGTCCTTGGGTTATGCATATAAGTTCTCTGGCTACTGCATTTTCTATTCTGTACTTTACACCCCCATGGCTATTCTCTAACTACCAATTTGTACTCTTTAATCTCCTCACCTCTTCATGAATTCCTCCATGTCCCCCTCCCATCTGGCAACCATCAAAACGCTCTCCATGTCCATGATTCTGTCTCTGTTCTGCTTGTTTGCTTAGTTTGTTTTTGAGATTCAATTGTTGATAGATATGTTTTTAATTTTTAATATTTAACTGCCATTTTTTGTTCACAGTTCTGATCTTCTTTTTCTTAAATGAGTTCCTTTAACATTTCATGTAATAATGGTTTGGTGATAATGAACTCCTTTAGATTTTTCTTGTCTGGGAAGGTCTTTCACTGCTCTGAATATTTCTTGCCAATCCCTTCTAGCCTGCAAAGTTTCTTTTGAGAAATCAGCTGACAGTCTTATGGGAACTCCCCTTTATGTAAGTAACTGCTTTTTTTCTTGCTGCTTTTAAGATTCTCTTTATTTTTAACCTTTGGCATTTTAATTATGATGTGTCTTGGAGTGGGCCTGTTTGTATCTTTCTTATTTGGGACTCTTTGTGCTCCTCACACTATCCTCTTTTTTTTCGGATTCTTCTTTCTTCTTGTTCTGATTGGTTGTTTTTTGCTTCCTCGTGTTCCAAATTATTGATTTTATTCTCAGCTTCATCTACTCTACTGTTGTTTCCCTGTAAATTGTTCTTTATTTTAATTAGTGTATCTTTCATTTCTACTGAAAGTTTTTTAGCTGTTGAGGTCCTAAGTTCCTTGAGAATCCTTATAACCAGTGTTTTGAACTTTACATCTGATAGATTACTTATCTCCATTTTGTTTAGTTCTTTTTCTGGAGTTTTGTTCTGTTATTTCATTTGGGTCATGTTTCTTTGTTTTCCCATTTTGGCAGTGTCTCTTTGTTTATTTCTATTTATTAGGTAGAGCTGTTATACGACTCCTTGTCTTGGTACCATGGCCTAATGTAGTAGGTGTCCTGTACGGTCCAGTGACACAGCCTCCCCTATCATCCACGCTGGGTACTTAAGGTGCACCCCTCATGTGGAATGAGTACAACTTCTTCTTTTAGTTGAGCCTTAAGTACTATTGTCAGATCAATGTGAGGGATTTACCCAGGCCATTCAGCTACAAGGACTGGCTATGAACACTGACCACCAATCTCCACACTCTGTGGAGAATCAGCTGTGCAGGGATCTACTCCACAGAGCAGGACTTACTTCAGCAGGGCTCTGGAGCCCAATGAGTCCACTTCTTGAGTGTGTCACTTGTAGAGGTGGTTGTGTGGTAGTGATCTGATGTGGTCTGTAGCTGTCTACTGTAGCAGGGTCTGGAGGTTCCTGGATGGTGCAAGCCAAGGTCAGCCACTGCTTGTGTTCTGTCTGGGGCCACTTGGCATAAGCTATAAAGAAATCTACAGATGGCTGCTACTTGTGCTGGACTTGAAGGTGTCCACGTGCAAGGCCAGGCTGTGAACCAAGGCCAGCTGCTGCTAGTGCCAAACTCGGGGCCACTTAGCAAGAAGTATGAGGGCTAGGGCTCATTGAGGCCAAGAAGTTGATTGTTTGAGAGAATTTAAGATCTAAAGCATGAGCCAAGATAAGCCATTCATATGGGAGAGCCAGTGTTAACAGCTTGGGTGGGCCTATAAATCAGATGGAGTGGAGCCTCAGGGAATCACCAGGGTGAGGCAAACAATGTGAGTCAGGTTGATGGAGTCTCAGTGCACCTGCCTGCCAGCTCTGTGGTTCTGTGAGGGAATGGCTCAGTAAAGGAACAAGGGCCTCTGCCTGCAGTTCTGTCTGATAGAAAGCTGTTCCCCAGCTCTCACTCTGATGCTGGACTTTTCATATTCTCTCCATATACCACTGGTGGCTCTCAAGCTGCCACCCTGGTGTTGCAGCTCAGAGGGAGTGAGTCTGAGTAAGTCTGTGTGTGGGCCCTTTAAAAAAAACTGCTTAGAACTCCCATAGTTTCTTTCACTGACTCAATCTCCATTGGTTTTTGCAGCCAGAAGTTATGGGGACTTATATTCCTGGCATTGGAACCCTGGGCTTTTGAGCCTGGTACGAGGTTGTGATCCCTCATTCTCGAGATATCCCTCTCAGTTTTTATACACCACATGTGGGTGTGGGACCAGCCCATTCTGTGTCTTCGTATCTCTGCCCCTCTTACCAGTTTGGATGAATGGTTTCTTCTTTAATTCCATAGTTGTCAAACTTCCGTTTAACTCAGTTTCGCATAGTTCTGAGTGTTGTTCTACAATTTAGTTATAATTTTGTTGTTCTACAGTTTGGTTGTTCTACAGTTTAGCTGTGATTTTGCTGTGGCTGTGTGAGGAGGTGAGGCATATCTACCTATGTCTCCATCTTGACCAGAAGTCTATATGTGTATTTTTGAAAGCATGACAGGTACCCAAAATATTTTCTAAATGTGAACTCCTATTGCTATTTTTTAACCTCCTTTCCAAATGCAACAATATTCATACAAATTTCCACATATTCTAAAGATTATTTTTAATGTTTGGGAGAATTCCGTTGGAAGTATGTACTATTATTTATTTATCAGGTCATCTAATGTCGAGTAGTTAGATCATTTGTGATTTTTCTTTTTCCTCTTGTAAACATTGCTGTCATAACTATCCTTTAACCACCTATTTGTGCTTTTCCATTATTTAATTTTTAGGATAAGCTGGGCCAACATCTCTGCAGAATTCTAAGCCTTTCAAAGAGAAAAATGTATGCTCCTTAGTGTAGTATTTTTTATCATTTCAAATATTTTTACTTTAAATATATTTGAGTATTGATGTGAACACCAGCCCGCAGGGTTCATGTATTGTGGCTGCGATGAACAAATTCACACAGACTACAGAAGTCCTGTGGAGAAAAAGGGACAGCATGGCCACTCTCTAAGTGAGAGAGAGACGGCCCAGACCCCTGCTCGACAGGCTTTTATTGCTTTTCTGGGCACATTACATCTAGGATGGTCCTCATTTACTATGCACAGGTTTGCTTTAGGTGGTTACCTTTTATAGATAACAAAAGAAAGAATGTTGCTAATTACTTCAGAGAAAAAGGACATTTGCAAAAGCAAGGGGAAAGGTGGTTGAACTGGTTACACTCCATCCTTGGGAGGTTTAGCACAGATTACAGTAAACATTTGCTGCCTCAATTCAGAGTGAGGGAGTTTTAGCAAAAGCAAGCCTCAAAGCAGCCTAGGTACAATGCAGGCCTGATTCCCCATGGAGAACCAATCCGTGGGTTTGGCTCCTGTGTGCTGACACGTACCTGTCTGTTTTCAGACAGAGCTGAGCTACATTTGCCATTGCCAGGTGGTTCGATTCCCTATAGAGTATGTTTATAAATTTAAGAAAGTGTAATGCCCTGTGGAATATTTGTTCCACAAACACTGTGTCTTTATTCCAGTTCACTCCTGATTTTTTTCTAATTATATATATTGGTTTCATGCTCATATTAGAAAATTTGTGGACTACAATAGTGTGCATTGGAAAGAGAGAGAAAATCCCCCATAATCCCACCTTTGAGAGAGAATCATCTCTCCATTCACCCCATCAGCCCCCTCACGACCCATGGCTTTATGTACTCTTTTTCAAAATACCTTTTGTAGTTTTCTTATTAGGAGGATGCTCTGACGGAGCTTCTAAGTTGGCTGCTGTTAGGGAGCTTTACCCCTTTTGCAACACTCAGAACTATTCCTAGTAGGTAAGAGAAAGAAATATGCATGTGGGTGAGGCTATCCTGAGATACAGTAAGTCCTCACTTAACACTATCCACAGACTCTGTGACTTAAGCAACACTACTTATAAGGAAACCATTTATACCATAAGCTAATTGATATGAACAAGAGTTAAGTTTCTAGGGCATCCCACGAACATTATAACAAAGCAATATTGAACCAAATGACATTATTTGAGGTACTGATATACTATGTTCTTCTTTCCTATTTTAAAAAGTACCATGTGGACTGCATGTGGACATCCTAAGGTTAGCTTCAGGTATGTAAGGACAGAGCATCAGAATCTCCACAGTAAGATTTATATAAGAAAAATAGAAAAGCCAACATACAGAAGACAAGCATGTATAGGCGAAAGGGAAGGGAGACATACAGCTTCTTGCTGTGATCCAGATTTGATGTTAGAAGAACAAGGGCACAATTCTCAATTTAGATAATTTCACATTTATGATTATAAAATGAACTCATTTATTATAGGAAATACATTTTAAAGGTAAAAAGAAAAAATTTATCACTTTACTATCAATCTGATTTTAGTGTTTTATGTATTTCTTTCCAGTTTCTTGGTGCATATTTTAAGTTTCATTAAAAGCCAAACAGCATATACTGGTTTTTTTCACTTCACATTATAGCAAAGACATGTTCCCATGCCAATAGCTGTGTATGAGGATTTCTTCAAGTTCCATTAGTAATTGTACTGCTTTGAGAGATGAGGAAAGAACATACATCAAAGATGTCTATGATAAAGCATAATATAATTTTCTAGTGTTCTCCCACAGCTAACAGCAAGAACGTGTTTTCCTTCTGAGGTTACGATGTTTTATCTTCTAAGCAAGATCAAGTGGTGGTTGAATAGATTTGTGGGACCCTGCTTCTCTTACATGAGCCTCTGGTGAAAACAAACTCATGGCCAACTGGCTCCTGCTCAGAGGGGACAGACCAAGGGGCTCTTGCCCAGGAACAGGTGCTTTTTATAGCAGACATCAGGGAAATGCTCTTGGTACCTTGTTTGTGGGAACTGGGCCATGTGCATGTGGCTTGTTCAAACATGGGGAGATGATTTACGGCTTCTTGGCATCTCTGAGAAGGGACAAAAGTTAAATGCCCAGATCATTCCAACCATGTTCCCCAAGGGTTTTACTATTGTTGCACCCTTCACCAGCTACATCTATCAGAAGTGAGATTGTAGGACAGGACTACTGTCACAAGCAGGGAATTTGAAAAAGGTGCTTCTTCAAGATACATTCCTGTCATCTGTTAGAAACTTGTGATGCACTGGTTTTGTTACTCACCTTTTCTAAAAATTTTCATAATTAAAATACAAATAGGCAATATCCAGACTTAGGGCTGTGTGTAGCCCAGAGCTCAAAATAGTCACTCTGCTGAGAAGGCAAGGTGAGCATCCTGCACCAGCACTTATAATAACCTGGGGTTTCCATTGCTAGTGCCTCCTGCCCCCCTGCCTGTAGAAGCTACTGCCTTCTATTTTGTCATTTAACAAACATTTGTTGAGCATTTGAAATGAGCCAAACCCTGTGCCAGGCCTGGGAAAATCAAGGCATGAGTAAACTGTGGTGTTTACTCTCTGCAAGTATATCGTCTGGTGGTGGAGGGTGGTGGGTAAACAGAGAAACGCAGCATAGGGAATCTACCCTTTATTTCACTGGGTTTGGCAGCATTTTCATCAGGACTAGGATCAGGGTGAGATGAGTGAGGAAGGGACATGTAAGTGTAAGGTGGGATCCTGTCTTTACTTAAAGTATTGATATTCTGTTCATTATAGACTAGTTTGCAATAATTATGATTTTTTAAAATATTGCATAAAGATACTGTTTATCTTGATTACTGAGTTTTTTGGTGTCCCCATAAATTTTGCTCCCAAGGTGAAGACCTCACTGGCCTCGTCCTGGTTCTGGTCTGCAACTCAAACCAATCCTTACTTTGCAGCTAACACAACACAGGAGCTGTACCACTGTATTCTTTGGAATTTGGGATATCACTAGACTGGCCTTGCCACTCATTTGCTGTATTACCCCAGGCAAGCAGGTTTTCTTCACGCAAATTCAGTTTCTCATCTGGGGAAATGCTAAGGTGGGAGAATGATCTTTTCTACAATGACAGGAATCTCTTCCTTTGACAAATGTTTATGGAGTGCCTAATGTGTGTTGATACCATCACAGATTCTAGTGGTGAACAAGACAAGATTGGGTGAGGACAAATAAATAAGTAAAAAGATCATTTCCACGTGTGCTTCACGTGTGTGTGTGTGTGTGTGTGTGTGTGTGTGTGTGTGAGTGAGAGAGAGAGAGAGAGAGAGAGAGAGAGAGGTGCTGCAATAAAGGGTCAGGAAATTTCTCTCAGGGGAGGTGATATTTGAGCTGAAACATCAATGATAAGTAGATACCATGGCTTGTACCTCTCAGACTTGCAACCTTTTTACCTTTCCGCCCGCCCCCCCTCCCCCCAGCTAATCTTTAATAAGCCCTTCCTTTGTGCCTGTTATAACATGTACAGCAACTATACATATCCTAACTCTTCTTCACCAACGCTGTGGGACAAGGACTCTTGTTATATCTGTTTTTATTGAAAAGGACACTGAAGCACAAAAAGTTCAGTTAATTTGGGAAGATCACTAGCTAATGAGTAGTGGGGAAAGAATGGGCAGGTACCCACAGGCACTCAATGCTTGCATTCGTTCAATCATTGAAAAGTCACTTAATGAGCATCTACTACAGTCCAGGCACCTTACACTTAGGAGCATATTTCACCCCTCTCCTCCTCCACATCTACCAGCACTTAGTGAATACTAAACAGATTACATGCGTGGTACGAACTTTTAAAACAGTCTCTTTGAGGGGTGATGGGACTGCTCTATATCTTGATTGTGGTGGTGGTAGTTACAGATCTGTATGAACTTCTCAACATTGGCAGAATTGTTCCCTAAAAGGGGTAAATTTTACTGGATGTGAATTATACCTTAACTTAAAAATACTTAACCTGCATCCCTCCAATCCCAGCTACAGCAGTAGGAGGCCCTGAAGTGGTAGTGTTCCCGAACTTCTGAGACAGGGTGAGGGGCGAGCCTTTGGGGGCGGGGCGGACCCCGGTGTGGGCCGGAGTTGGCCCCAATGAGGCGGCGGGGAAGCAGGGACCGCGAGAAAGGAGGCACAACCGGTGCGGGGAGCGATGGGAAGGGCCGGTGGACCGCGGGGCGAAGCCGCAGAGGGCGGGGGGGATGCCGGGAGAGAGGGAGGGACCTACGGGCGGGAGAGCGGGAGGCACTGGGAGGGGAGGAGGGGAAGGCGTGCGCTCCGGAGCGAGCCAGGGACTGCGAGGCGGAGACTGCCAGGCCGCCGGCCGCTGAGGGTGCCCGCCCAGGCGACCCGCCTTCCCAGCCGCGGGGCGGACAGACGGACGGACCGCGCTGCGTGCAGCAGGCTCCCGGCCATGTTCAGCCGGAGCTCCCGGAAAAGACTCTCCAGCCGCTCGGTGAGTGTCCCCCACCAGAGCCGGGCAGATCTCCGGGTGCCCCTGGGCCGCCTCGAGCGCCCCTGCCGGGTCTCCCTGTGCCCGGCGGCCGCGCACCTGTGGCCCCAGGTAAGCCGGCCCCGCCGGAGGGCAGGGGTGAGTCTCGAGCGCGCGCGAGGGCTCCAAGGTGAGAAAGGGGTTAAGTCCGGATGCCCAGCCGGGGCAAGAGCAGACCAGGAGCTGTGGCCCGCAATGTCACAGTTTGGGGGCTCCCCTAAAAGCCCCCTCCCCCCGCCTCTTCCTTTAAGGCAGATCGTTATCCCACCACTAAAGCACCAGTGTCCAGCTTCTTGGAGCTTTAGCCGCGGACTTGACTTTGGTTCTGTCTTTTGGGGTGTCCTGTGCTGCCCCATTCCCGGGAGCACTAGCTTGGTCTGCGAGCGCATGCCATGGTTGCTTCTCGGGGACTCTGGGGAAAGGTCTTGCTTTTGTTTCTTAGAAACCCGTGACCAAGGTGTCTCGGGGAGACAAAGCCCCAGTCATGGCCATTTCTTGGTGGCTTGGTGCCCTCACCAGAGGGAGCCCGCCTAGGTGGGAACACCCTTCCCCATGCAGGAGACCTCCTCTCCTTGGGAACCGGCAGCACCCTGCCCCAGGTCCCCCACCTCTAAGAGGATCATTGGAGTCAATCACAGGAGGTGGGGTGGGAAGAGGAAGGCGTCCTGCCTGGGACAGCGTGGGGCTTTGGAGGGAGCCTCTGCGGTGGAAACATGTTGTGTTGTCTTTTTGTTTTGAAGTTGACTGGACTGGGGCGGATAGAGAGAGGCCAGCCATGTACTGCCTGTGGTGACCAGTGCCCTGGGTTTGCCTTGCATAAATGGAGGTAGGACGCCTTAAATCTGATTTTTAAAGACAAAACACTTGGGGGTGGGGGTGGGGATATATATTTGTGTGTGTGCGTATGTGAAAAAAAAATATGTACACACGTCTATTTTTCTCCTTTTGTAAATCTCACTTGTAAGCCACATGGAAAGAATGCAAAGGCTATTCCTTTAAGAGTGGGACTACATCTGCTACAAATATTGAAGGTGGAAGTGGTGGCCAGACACTGGGGGGTGCAGGGGAGCATTTCCCTGGTGGGGCGTGTTGGGTCCCTTGAACCCACACTCTCTGTATATCTAAGTCACTCAGCCCCAGACAATTCAACTTGGCACGGAATTGTTTCCAAGAGCCACAGTGCAGTGTATGTAGGACTCTCTGGACTGGCTGGTGTTTTCCAATTGTGTTTTTAATTCAGCCCCTGTAACTCTGGGTCCCAACCGCAAATCCACCACTGCCCGTCTGTGCTGTGTCAACCCTCTTCGGTGGCCAGATGTTTTTTATTAATGTGCCGTGAATGTTGACTTCCAAGCAGCCCCAGCCTGGATTGGAATGATTATGTTTGGGAGACAAGGGATCTCGATGCCCTCCCAATGCTTCTGGCTGCTGGGGCTCTGGTTGGGAAAAGTTGGGGTGCAGGCTTGCTGGCTCTCAGTTTGACTGTATTAAGAGAAGAGGCAGATCCTTTTTGGCAACTTCACGTAAAGGAAAAACCAATGACAGAAGAAAATTTTCCAACATCATAACCCTTTCTCTCTTTGATTATTGCATCTTTCCCCACCGCTCCTATGTCCCTTTGAAGAGGGCTGTTTCTGGACACTAGGGAGAAAAAGCCTGCTTTGATCTTTTTCTCTCCTTTTGTGCTTGCTTCTCTACTTTCTCCCAGTTGGTAATGTGTGCTGGGCACCAGTTATAAGGAAACTCCCAACTCACTCCTTCAGAAATTAAATGCTTTTGTTCCTGCCTCAGATGGGTCTGGCAGCCTCTTTGCCTTTGTTTGAGCGCAGCCCTATGGGTCCTGAGCATTTAATAACTTGTGTGTCAGAGGCAAGGCCAGGCGACCTTATAAATATGTAATGGGCAGACTTAGGCAGCCATCAGCCATGCCAATGTTGTGGCCCAAACAGATGGGTTCTGGGCTGTGCCTTGTATGTCTCAACTGTGAAAGTGGGTGATACATGGGAGTAGGTGTAGAAGTTCTGTTTTGTCAATCCAATGCAGGATCCAGTACTTCAATGCATCTTGTGTGTGAATGGCGGCGGGGGTAGGCAGAATGATGAACAGGACAGTGATTTTCAGCTTCTCCCGATTCTGCAGCATTGGGGTCAACTTCTGACTTAGAGGCCTGTGGGGTTCCTGGTTCCTCTCCTTTGGTCTCTGACCTCTGGCCTCCAGTCAGTCACTTACTCTCCCTAGTTCTCAGTTTCCTTAAACCATTAAGCGGGAACAATACCTTATCTCTCAGTGTGATTGTCCAGATTAACTGAGATATTGTAAACACACTGTTTGCCCAGTACCAGGCACACAGTAAATATAAGTGACCTTGGATCATTATTTTTTGGTTCTTGTCTACCACTGCTCAGGAGGAAACCTAGCTAGCTTTCTGAGGCTGCTGGGCGTCCAGGTCACTTGGCCTTTTTTAGGACCACAGCTTTTCGGAGAACCTGAAGCCATTTTAACGCAGCTGACTTTGTGATGGGAGAACAAGTGTTCCATTTTCAGCCCATTATGGAGACTTTCTTTGGGAAAGAGACCCTTTCATTAGGCTGAGATAGGTTTTCATGTGAAGCAGTTTCCTCACAGCTGAAAGGCTTCACTTTGGCTCCATGAATGGGGTTTTTATGGCATTTCCACCCCTTGCTGGAAGGGAAGCAGCTCCTTGCTTTTGCCCCCTCCTTTTCCCCAATAGGCATACTTTTGGGCGACCTTTTGGAGAAGAGGGTCACAGTACAATATTCTTATTGGCAGTTGGAAATCCACAGTATACTCATCTCCTACTCCTCTGACTGGAGAGACAGTTGTGCCCTGAGGGAGGAAAATGCTGGCCTGCCAGGCTGACCCATGGAGAATGGACTTCCTTTACCCAAATGTACCAAGCACCTTTAGTATTATCACTCAACTAGCTTCTCTGCTTCCACACTGGTGCCCCTGAAGTCATTGTCTGCATAGCAAGCATCTCCTCAAAGCAGATCAGAATTGTGTCAGTGCCTCAGGCACAAAAGCACTGAAGTTCTAGGGAGGAAACGCCTGTAAACAAACTTTGCTCCCCCCTCTGGTGTGGAGGAGAGAGCAAGGGCTTTGAAGTTCAGACAAGTGGGGATCGTGTGTTGCTCTGGTCTTGACAAGCTGTGTGACTTAGGCTCCCTGAGTTTCATTTTCCTCAGCTGTCAAACTGGGATCTCTCTACTGATCAAATATTTGAGTACCTGCTTTGTGCCAGGCACTCTGTTGGTGCTGGGGATACAGCAGAGAACAAAACAGACAGGATTCCTGCTCTTATTCAACAAAAAATTACATTTTAGGTAAGGTGGTCAGGAAAGGACTCTCTGAGGAGGTGACATTTCAGCAGAGACCTAAATGAAGCCTGAAAGGAGGCTCCTGCTGTTTTAAACCCCAGGAAGGAACCGTCAGTACCACCATCTCATGGAAGTTTGTTAGAAATGCAAACCCTCAGACCTTGCTCTAGACTTACTGAACCTGAGCCCAGCTTTGCCAGGATCCCCGGCTGATGTGTGTGTGTGTGTGTGTGTCAGAGACTGAGAGCCCGATGTAGGACACCAAGCACTGTGCATGCCAGAGTGCTCTCCACACTTCGGGGCTCCCTCTGGGTGAGGAAAGATGCCTAAAGTCCTGTAGAAGTGTTTTATTTGTGGGGATTTTCCATACTCTCCCCATTTGTTGTTACCCTCACCTTTCGGTGGCAAATGTGGGGATTTTTTTTTAGGGTTTCTAAAAAACCCAGAAGGATTTATGTGGCTTGGAGGGCAGAGGGCTCACAGTTTTCAGCCATCTTCCACCTGACTGAGAGCCCCTGGGGAGCAAAGGCAGGCACTGCTCCCTACAGGTGGCCTGGCTCTGAGTAAAGGCACCTCCAGACAGCCTCGGGCAAGCCCTGCAGTGGCCAGGCCGAGAGGGCATTTTCATTAAGAGGAAGATTAAGGCATCTTCATGGACTGCAGCCAGAACAAAATCATTAGTAACTAAGCACTTAGTGTACTCTAGTATGAGACGGCATTCTGAGTGGGGGTTAATTGGGCTTGCTTGTTTGCAACCAGATTGAGCAGGGAGAGAAAAATAGCCATTTTTACAGGGAATGTTTACCCTTTGAATGCCTGGGCACTGGTGGATTTAAAAAACAGTGTCAAAACAACATCGGCAGTAATAATGCTGAGTACTCACTCTGTCTGGAGCTGTGCCTCTATGTTTTACATACGTTTCTCTTCAGTCCTCACCAAACGCTCTGAGGTACACATGATTATTTTCCTGATGAGGAAACTGAGGCTCGGACCTGCTGGGATTTGGCGTTAAAACCCATGCTCATTTCCTTGTGACTCACCTCCTCTTGTTACTTCTCTGTTCTAAGGCAAAGGTCAAAAACTAGAGGGCCTTGAGTCGCATCCGCATCCCGTCTGTAGGTGGGTTTTGTTTGGTCTGCACAGTGTGTGTGAAACAAAGAGGCTTTTTCTTACCTTAAAATTGAGGTTCCAACTTCAGTGGGAAAATCCAGATGTGTGGTAACTTGGGGACTACTGCTTCATGACAGTAACTGGCAGGTACAAGTATGCTCCCTTTGGAAGGATGTGACCTTGGCTCACCATAGTCTCCAACATTCCAGTGGAATTCAAGGACTTCTTCAAATATTTAGATGACATGTCAGGGCCCAGAAGTGATTGGAGCTTG
Source organism: Macrotus californicus (assembly GCA_007922815.1). Classification (NCBI taxonomy): domain Eukaryota; kingdom Metazoa; phylum Chordata; class Mammalia; order Chiroptera; family Phyllostomidae; genus Macrotus; species Macrotus californicus. The sequence continues at coordinate 11,218 of VMDR010014646.1, read as the reverse complement.
CAAATCCTGGGTGAGCATCCTTATCTCTCCAAATATGATTTTAGAAAGAGCAGGCTTCTGTAAGATTAGCTACCATTTTTAAAGCATTGGCAATGCCAGGCAAGTGTTTCCCATCCTTCCTCTCTTTTACTCACAACAGTTATTGGAGGTGGCCATAGTTATTTATATCCATTTTATTAGATAAGGAAACTGAGTTTCAGAGAGTTAAACAACTCGCTTAAAGTTCTACAGCCAGCTAGTCAATAGTATTCCCATCCTGTCTGACTTTCAAATTCTGTGTTCTGGACCAGGACTTCTCAGACTTGCCTTACACATGAGTTACCAGGGGATCTCGTTCAAAGGCAGATTCTAATTCAACAGGCTTGGGGCAGGGGCCTGAGATTTTGCATAAGTAACAAGTTCCCGGGTGATGCTGATACTGCTGGCCCAGGGACCACCGTTTGAATAGCAATGTTCAATAGGAGACCAGGCATTGGCAGACTCCGCCCTGCTGCCCAAACCCACCCTTCTCCTGTTTTTTTTTTTATGGCTTACATGACATTTTTAATGGGTGGGAAAAACCAAAAGAATAATATTTCATGACATACGAAAGTTATATGAAATTCACATTTCAGTGTCCATAAATAAATAGTTATCTGAACAAAGTCATGCCTATTAGTTTACATATTGTCAGTGGCAGTTTTCCTGCTTCAGCGATAGAGTTCAGTAGTCACAGCTGATTGTATGGCCAACAAAGCCAAAAACACTTACTCTCTGACCCTTTACAGAAAACATTGGCCAACCCCTGGTCTCTACCACTATCCAGGGGAATATACAAATAGCTTCTCTTAGTTTTAGAAGAAAGGAATCTGAGAACCTTTTCAAATCAAGGCTAGAGGAAACAACCCCTCCAACTTGGATGAGAATGGTGCTAAAATAAAAAAATCAGGCAACCAAAGAGCCAGGGAACAGACCAAAGCCATTTCTATAGGGCATGTGGAGATGAGACTTGCAAGACCAGATCAATGAGTTGCCAGTGGATTCTAAGCTCCTTGTAATCCCTTTAACGGTTCAGCTTTGCTGATAAATGCATATTCAACTCCAGCATTAAAAGGCTGGCTTTCAGAACAAGCCTCCAGGAGCTGCACTTTCCAAAGCAGCTGACATGGAAAGCTCAGAGCAGTGGTAGCTTTGTGAGGCTGGTTTAGTTATGCAGAGCAGTTTGTCTCCTGACAGCGGCTGCCTCTCTAGGCAGGAAGCTTTGGCACTGTGCAGTTGCTCCAGAGGCAGCACTGCTGGGTCAGCCAAGACTGTGTCTTGAAAAGCATCCCTCCTTGGTTGCCCTGGCAATTGTGTTGATTAATGACTAGAGTGGTAATTTGGGGAGATACCAGACTGGTTTCCTTTAGTGGATTGTAATTTGGCTAAGAAATGGATTCCCACTGATTATTTTGCTTAAGGAAAAAAAAAATATCTTGTCCCAGTCAATTGATGTGCCAAGAAAAGGGGTGGAAAGGTAATGCATACATTTAAGACATGTCTGGAGCCCTCAAGGAAAGGAAAGATACCTAGCAGCTAAGAAGATTGTTGGCTGGCTCACCTGGTGTCACTGGCATTTGATAACATGCCTGATAGAAGCTGGAACACTTTAATAGAGTTTTTCCCTTGAGGAAACATATCAATTCATTCCAATACAGGATGTGGCAAAAGTAGGTTTACAGTTGTGAGTAGGTGAAACAGAGTTTATTTTTGTTATTAATTGTAGTATTTTCCATATGAAAAACTGTAAACCTACTTTTGCCCCACTCTGTATATTTGTGTTGTTGTCTCTGATTTTGAAATAAGGCATGGCTATTATAGAAGATTTAAAAATCACACACACACACACAAACGTACAAAGCACAGAGTAGAAAACCCTTAACCCTTTCGGTACGCGTGCTGGATATATCCGGCGCCCATCTGATGACCTGTGTGGACAAGCGCTGGATATATCCGGCTTCCATCTGTGTATAATTTTTACAAATTTTACTTATATAATTGATAGAATTTTATATAACTCTTAATATTAAAGTTACAAAGAACACTTGGAAAAAAGCATTGTTTTATTAAGCATAGATCTTATATAAGGTTAGGAAAGTCTTCACACAAAGGAGGACTGACCATGTACTGTGCGCGTTTTCGGCGCGGCACCTCGTACAGCGGGAGTGTCGTGGCGGAAAGAGCGCTTGTACTGAAAGGGTTAATTATATCTTTGAAAGCAAGGGTCAGCAAACCACAGCCAGTGGGACAAAATCAGCTGGCTATTTGTTTCTGTATACCCTACTAGGTAAGCATAGTTTTCACATTTTAAAGTGGTTGGGAAAAAATCAAAAGAAGAATAACATTTTGTGGCACATAAAAATGATATGAAATTAATACTTTAAGTCCATAAATAAAGTTTTAATGGAACACAGCCATGCCCATTTATTTAGTATCATCTATGGCTGCTTTTGCTATAGCAGAATCAAATCGTTGAGATAGCCCTCATGGTCCATGAAACTGAAAGTATTTACTACCTGGCCCTGTGCAGAAACAGCTAGAGAGATATATTTATGTCATGGTGTTTATTTCCTCAGATTTATTCAAACTATATGTTAACAGATTTTACAGAAAATATACATTCTGCATATAGTCTTTTGTAGCTTACTTTTTTGATACTTAGACATACTTTTTGAACATGTTTACACTTTAGGCAAAAAGATCTAATACATTTATTAGTTTTTAGAATCCAGTGTATGGGTTATCATTGAATTAAAAATTTTCTATTCATAGCCACTTCGGTGGTTTTCTATTGTTTCTTATTAGATTCTATATGGCAATAGTTTTCCTTACGTCACACGTCTACTTGGCGCTCTTATCAAATTGTCCTCCAAAAAAGACGGTGCCAATTTTCACTCCTGCTCCTTAAAAAACTTGAGGGTATTTCTGTGTTCTGTGGGCTGCAACTCTGAAACACCCCAGCTTCTATGGCAACCTCATAACTAACCCTTGTTTAATCACCCTGCGTGACAGTTTGTGCCTGATGTTTAGTGAGAAAACACAGAGTGTTGATGTCAGTCATCTTGTTTTCAAAATACACTCGGTCTTTAATTCTGAAAGTGATACCCACATTTTATTGAAAGGTTGCCATTCAAGCTTAGATTTCTGTTGTTTAAGGTTAGTGGGATGAGGGGGAATCTAATAAGTTTGTTATTTTGCAGTCTGTCGGTTTGGAAAGCTAGGTTATCCTTTTAAGTTTGCAATTAATGACTACCCAGAGGGAATTCCCTGTGGAGAGAGGGAATGATTCCCTATCACTGAGCATTCTGAGATCAAAAGGATTCTACCTGCCTTGTGTTCCGGAGAACTATGGTGGGGGTGATCTCTGGGGAGGAATGTGTCTATCATAAATTCTTCTAGGAAGCTTGTAACGGCTTATGAGGGAGCATTATGGCTCAGTGGTTAAAGGCTTTGAGGACATTTGGCTGGGGTTGTTGTCTTGGTTCTGACTTTTACCGACTATTCTTGAGAAAGTGACTGAACCTTTCCCAGCCTTTCTTGATTTTTTTCATCTGAAAAATGGAGATGATATTACTTATAATTTCAAGGTTATCTTATGAGGTTGTTATCAGGATGAAATAGGATAATGCATGGAGTTGCCTTTCTGTGCATGGTGTGTAGCATGGGCTTCATATATATTTGTGGTTGCGAGAAGGTTCAATGGAAACAAGAATGAATAAGGAGTAACAAGTTCCGGTTCATGGCTCTGGAAATTGTAGGTTCCATGGCAGAGAACAAGTCACTTTACCAGCATGAGCCTTCACCCTTTGTTTGTTTAATGAGGGTGATGGTTCTTGTCTTAGCGACTTAGCTTAGAAGAGATAGTGCAGTCCCCCTTAATATGGGGGTTTGGGTTCTAAAGGAATGAGACTGAAGGAATAGCAGATTCATATACTCACCTGGGGCCATATGCACTTGAGATGAAATGGACTTTAGTAGAATTGGTCCCTTTACCCTCACAGGCTTTTTGCTTAAGTGAAGTGTGCATATGATGTTTGCAAAAACAATTTGCAAACTCTAATAGGAAGAAAACATTTAAACTCTGCCCCTGGGGTCAGTATATAAAAGGGGCCCTTTTTGTACCTTGCATCCATCAACCAGACCATGAATATTCATGTCCAAGATGAAAATCACACATCATCAAGACAACACTTAGTCTATTTTACCTAAGCCTGCTTAATAAGTGTGAATTTTTGTGGGCTCCAGTGTGCCATGTTAAACACTTTTATTTGTAGCATCACCACTCCTTACACAGATCTCCCTCTTCTAAGGCATGAGAAACAAGGATATTTGTACAATATTTGACTGAAGATCATGGCCTGGAAACTCCTGAGATAAGATCTGTCCTGTACCTATTTTGTTGAGAGTGCACAGGATTTAAAATTTTAATTAATTGCCAACATTTAATATTTTGTGGAAAAAATAAGATTTGGGGTTTTCTCTGGAATAATGAAAGTTTCTAGCAACTCTGGGCTTATATTCCTTCTTTTCTTTTAGATAGAACAGGTATTCAGCTTGCCCACACTTGTCACCATTCTCCTTCATTACACCTGGCCTGCTTTACTCCTTTACCTTATTGGCTGGCTGCTGTAGACATCTGATTTGAAGAAGCAAGTGAGTGAATTATACACAGCTGGAAGGGTGATAAGAATGGCAATAAAGTTGCCACTTGGCAGGGGCAACTGTGCTGAGCAGGTGGTCAGAGCAGCTAACTGCTCCCTGTCTGGGAGATCCCCTTGCGAAGAAAGAAGATAACATTGCTGAGGACCTATTGTGTGCTTGGCTTCCTTCACGCATCACCCCCATGTCATCCTCAGAACAGATCTCTGAAGCATGTGTTTGGTATTTTAGAGGTATACACCTGGATCCTGTAATTAATCTTTAAATGTGAGGAAACTGAGGCCCAGGGTGGTCAGGTAACATGCTCCAGATCACACAGGTAACAAGTAGTGGAGTCAGGATTTGAAACCAAATCTTTAGGGCTCAAGATCACAAGTTTTTTAACCAAGCATTTTGGCTTTTTTAAAAAATCCTCACTCAAGTATATTTTTATTGACTTGAGAGAAAGAGAGAGAGAGAGACATTGATGTGAGAAATGTCAATCGGTTGGGTACCATGCGCATCCTGACCGGGGATCGAACCCAAAACCTTTTTGGTGTACAGGATGGTGGGTGCTCCAACCAACTGAGCCACCCGGCCATTGTGCATTTTGGCATTTTGACTCTCCTGGTCTAAATGTAAAACTATACTTCGGGGAAAACAGTTTTATATTCTCAATGGCCTGGGAATGAGACCTGACTGTTGTCTACTCTGAATGAAATATCTGAAGAACCCTGGGCTAGTTGCTTTAGTTGAGGCTGGTGTTTTAAAGATGAAACTCCTATAAAATCAGAGGGTGTAGTGTTGAACTTTTTGGGGTGTCTGATAGGTGAAAATTTGAATCAAATTACAGTGTGATTTCCTGTAGGAGGTTTACTGGCAGTTTTCTAATCAGATCTGCACACATTAAAGGGGGCTTTATTCAGCCTGTTTACACCTTTGGTGTTAAATTGAGCAATCTGGCCAGTTTGTGGAGGGGTAGGGGTGGTCATCAGAAATGTCCTTTGCATGTGTGCTGGAGGAAACCTCCAAAAAGGGATTAGTCAAGGAAGGGAGTTTACAGTCCATCCCTGCAGCGGCCAACTTCAAGTCAACAAACAATAAACACAATGGTCACTACCCATTGTTTGTACCTATGCTTTTCAGCTTTGGCTCCCCAGTGCTTTACTGATCTTGACACCATGTTGCAAAACAAATGCAAGCATATTTGACCATTGGATAGCAATTAATGAGAGAGTTATTTGATTTTATGTCTGGTACCACTTGGTGATGCAGAAACTGCTTTCACAATTCCTGAAAGCTGGTTCATTATATGTACCCATAACACCCAGAGTGGGTCTTCCAAGTTTAAGTGCTGAGGAATTAGGCCTCCAGGGGACTTATTAAAAGAATGCAGGTGTTTTCTTCCTTCAGCACACTATGAAATTACTCTGATAATATAATTTCTCAAAGTCTTTTTTCCCAATCAGGCACACAGGAGCACTCCTGTCATTTGCATCCTTGATGATTCTGCCTTTGGAGCTTCTCCAGCAGCTTATTGAGTTGTTTGGGAATCATGACAGGCTTCTTGCATCTTTATGAAGCCAAAAATTTGGAAACAATATGTAACAGGGGAATATCTCCATCATTTTGGGTGTGGAATGTTTGAAGCGACAGGAAGGACACATAAATATGTTTTTCTGGCCCTGGCCAGTGTGGCTGAGTTGAGTGGCGTGTCATCCATAAACGGAAGGGTCTCGGATTCAGTTCTCTTTTAGGGCGCATGCTTGTTGCAGGTTTGCTCTCTTGTCAGGTCACATGGGCGGCAGCCCGTCAGTGTTTCTCTTCTCTCTCTCTCCTTTCCTCTCCCTCTGGAAATATATAGAAATGTTTTTCTGGGTTCTGGGAGGTGAACAATTTAATAGATATTTCCAATTGCAAAGGTTTAAGATGTTTTTTTCTCTTAAATTTTCAAAATCCTGGTGATAACAGTATTTTGAGGCAGCTTTACTTCTTATTTTAAATTAATTTTGATCACCTTGTTGGATGATAAATGTGCAGTGTAGACTATTTGGAAAATTCAATTTGGAAAGTCAAATGATTTAAAAAAAAAGCCTAACTTCAACACCCACAGAGAAATACTGTTAGCCTTAGGGTGTGATTTCCATTTGCTTTCACTGCTTAGAATTTTATGTAGTTGTATTAGTATTCTGGAGCTACTAAAACAACTGGCTGCCCACCTGGGGGCTTCAAATAACGGAAATTTGATCATTAAGAGTTCTGAAGGCTAGAAGTCCAAAACCAAGGTGTCAGCAGGGTCGTTTCTCTCTGGGGGCTCTGTCTGTGCCTCTCTCTTAACCTCTGGTGGCTTTTGGCTCTCCTTGGCATTCTTGGCTTAGGATATATCACTCCCACTTCTGCCTTTTCTGTCCCTTTCCCTGGCTCTTCTCTTGTAAGGACTTGTCATTGGATTTGGGCTCTCCCTAATCCAGGGTAATCTTATCTCAAAGTCCTTAACTTATCCCATTGCAAAGACCCTTTTCCCACTATATCACACTTAGGCATTCCAGGTGAATGTTTCTTGTGGGGGAACCCATGATAATCATTATGGTAATGTAATAAAGCATATACAGTTTTATACTCTTAAGCAGTGTGCACAGCTAGGGTTTTGTAAGTGTGTTATTTGTAAAACTAAAGTGGCATGGAGGGTGGAGCCTTGACACTGGGGCACCTTTGGGAATGTTTTACTTGTCTTTTCTGGGCACCGTTAAATGCTTGCAACAGAAGGGGACTGTAACTAGCTGCTATTAGTGGATGGAATTTCCTGCCCATATTGATGAATTCAGCTGTCTGAATCAGTTGACCCCCAGGTCATCCTATGAAGTCCATCCATCTTCTTTTAGCTTTTGTTGGGTCTTGCCAGTGAGATGTATAGGAAATGAACTGGTAGTCTGTGGACAGTTATTTGAGGGAAGAGCTTTTGGCCTTGAGGCCTTTTAATTAATGTCTAGGTTATATAATTGATTCTCTTTAAAGGCAAAAAAAAGGTCTTCTTTAGGAAAGAAAATTCTTCATGATACCAGAGATGAGTCTCATCTGCACAAAACTGTGCCAGAGCTAACCCACCCCCTGCCACTCACTTCTCTGTAAATGCAACCAGAAAAAAGTATAACATTAATTGTACTTTGCCATTCTCTGATTTCTGTTAAATCCAGCATGCATGAATCTGGGCTATTCGGAATAAATTATCTGGAATAAAATGAAAACAAATTATGATTTTTTTCATATCATCATCATCCTACTAGCAGCTATCATTAATTGAATAGTTACATTGTGCCAGGGCTGTTAGAATCAAAGCATATTTCTTACATTCTCTTGTTTAATTGTTGAAACCCTTTTTGAGGTAGATACTAGTATTGACATTGGTTTCATGAAGAAATGAGGCGCAGCAAGTTAAAGTTACTTCCCCAAAGTCACAAAGCTAGTGAGTATTGAAACCGAGGTTAAATTTTAGGACTCTGGCTATGGCTTGGGGTCTTAAACACTATATTATATTCCTGGTTCTGGAGAGATCTCATAGATTCTAAACTATTGTAGGGCTGTTTGCCTCCCCCTCATGGTTTCTCATTCATTAGCTCTCAGTTGGTGCTTAGAATGTACATATGAATTAGGTGCTGCTGCTGCTGCTGGTCCAGGGAACAGAGACTGAGAACCACTCACTGGTCAGCACCATACACCAGCCCTCCAGGACTTGACAGTGACATCAGGGAAACCAGATGATAATTATTTAAATGATTGTCTAGCTTAGCAGTTCACAAGCTTTCTTACCACAAAGCAGTTTGGATAACTGCTAAAGGATTGGTATTGAGGTTGAGGACTAGGAGTTTAGTTTGGAGAGAGAGCCTGCCCCCTGCCACACTCCATGCCAAGTCCCCACTTAAGCTTTAGTATATCCTGGGCTGCCTCCTTTTTTTCTACCACTTAGAAGGCATGGATTTTAATAAAGTGGTTTTTAAGTTCTTTCATTAACTGGAAATTAGAACCAGCCGAGGTCTGGTATCTATGAAGATAACTAAAGGTTCTAGCCCCACCAGATAGCAAAATACATTGTAAGGCTGTACAAATGTAAACAATATGGTACTAGAGCAGGAATAGATTGCTGTGACAGACCAGAACACCTGCAAAACTAGATCGAAGTCTTTGCGGCACAGTGGTGTGTGATGAAGGTGATATGTAAAAGCCAGGGGAGGGGTGGGGGGTGATTCAGTGAAGGGTGCCAGGACAAGCAGCTTTGCATTTGGAATAAAAAGGTATTCATCTAAAACTTTTAAGTAAAAAAATTAAATTTTATTGTGGATGAATGCTCGTACAAATTTGGAAAGTAAAAACATATATAAATTCAAATATTTCCCCTTTCTTTTTCTCTCTCTCACTCTCTATCCTCTAGCCACACTGGCCACCTTACTGGTCACCAAACTCAGCAAGCATTATTCCCACCTCATGGCATTTGCCTTTGCTAGGACCTGCCCCAGGAGTGGCTCCCCAACATATCCACAAGGTTTGTTGCCTCACTTCTCTCCTGGCCTCTCCCCGGCTGTCGTTTCCTTAGAGCAGTGTTCACTGACCATCCGAAAACAGCATCCCAATCACGATCTTTTCCCTGCCTCTCATGTCTTCCAGAGCACTTATCATTACTTGACATTATTATATTTGCAATGGATTATCTGGCTTTCATTATGCCCTAGAATTAACTACTTTAGCCTACACAAGACTTAGAACTTTATGAGGATATTTTTTTCTATGTGTCTTTTGTTTGGTTCTACAACATCCAGAAAAATACTTGGTGCATAGCAAAATCTCGACAGAATTTGTTAAATGAATGAATAAATGAATGGATGAAGGAAACTCAGAAGTCACAAAAGAAGATGGATTATTCTGACATGAATAACTTAATTAAAATTGTCAATAACAAATTGGGAAAATTATTTGGAACATGTATGATATACAGAGGTCTAATTTTTTAGAATATGAAATAGCTGTAATACAGAATCATGAAACAACTCATTAGAAAATAGGGCAAAGGAGCCAGCCCATCAGGCAGATGCATGAGAAGGTATCATTTCTTTTCTTAGCAGTATTATCATTTCTAATGTTTCTGTTTATTTGTGAGCTGAATATAAATGGCTGTTAGAAAATATATTTGTGTGGAATGGTGAAGCCTGTGTTCAATGAACTATAGGATCTTTGCTCCTAGGAATTATTAAAATAGTTTGCATACTCTTGCCCTGGCCAGTGTGGCTCAATGGTTGGAGTGTCTTCCCGTAACTGAAAGGTTGCGGGTTCAATTTCTGGTCAGGGCACATACCTAGGTTGCGGCTCCATCCCTAGTCTGGGCACAGGTGTGGGCGACTCCCAGTCAGGATGTGCGTGATCTCCGGTCCAGTGCAGATTCCTGGTCTGGGTGTGTACAAAGATAGCCAATCTCTGCTTCTGTCACATCAATGTCCTCACCTGAAGATAAAAAAAAAAACAGTATGCATATTCTCATGTTTTGAACTAAGCTGTGTTCACTTCGTCAGAGAAATTAAAAGACCTCTTAAGATTCCTTAGGATTTGGAGTTGTCCATGGTGTAAACAACACCCATAGCAATGATTGTATGATTCAAAGGATGACAGAAAAACAACCACTATAAAACTATTACATCTACAAGGTCAAAAATGACTTCTGTATCTAGGGACATGGGCATTTGTCCACGCATGCTGCATTTCTGTTTTCTTGTCACAGTGACTTGGGAATGCTGCCATGGGTGTTTAGTGGGCTAGGGGCAGGGCTGTGAAACCTTCCGCAGACTCTGAGATAGAGCATCCCAGGATGGTGGTCCTGCCCCAAATGCCAAGGGCTTACCCAGTGAAAAGTTGCGGAAATGTGGCAAGCAGCAAATGCTTTTGGAAGTGCCTGGGGCACCTCTGATGTTTGGAAACATACCTCTCTGGACCTCAGTTTCCCTCATCTATAGATTGAGGGAGACAGATGATGGAATCAGGAAAGGCCCCATCATCATCAACACAGTGTAACAGCATTACTAGGGCTTTCCTGCTTAAATAACCAACTGAGAAGATTTTTGCAAGAAGAAATTTGAAAGAACAGAAGTTTTTCACTCAATCCCCTTAGTGGATGAATCCCAACTCTCCATTTTGTCTGTAAAGCATCCAGTTAGCAAGTGCCTCTTTAGGATGCTTTCCCTCTTCCTAGCTGTGCTGTAGAGCTGTGTATTTACTGAGAGTGAATTTGTTTGTTCCTAAGCCTGTTTATGCAGTTATACTTGTTACTGCAGTTATATGAATACCTTCATAAACCCATGAAGTATAATGCAAAACTAATGGAGTTATTTCTGTGAAAAACTAAGCTGAATGCTTGAAAATTCCCCAATAAAGAATACTAAGAGCAAACCAGTTGAACTAGGTTCTGGGAAAAACAGTTATAAAAGATGAGGAATGAGACAGAAATTGTGAAAGGACCTACATTTTTTTCATAGCATCTTTTAAGTTCTGATACCACTCTAAAAAAAAAAAAAACCCAAAC
>VMDR010014645.1:0-23265 GCA_007922815.1 Macrotus californicus | reverse complement strand
ATATATAAAAACCTCTTAGAATCAGTAAGCAAAAGAGAGACAACCCAAGAGAATAATAGGTAAAGATTAGAATAAAAACTTCACAAAAGAGTATATATCACTGTCCAATAAGCGCATGAAATATATCTAACCTCATCAGTAATCAAGGAAATTTATATTAAAACCAAGAAGAGTTGCATGACATACTCTTCAAATTGACAAAAGATGTAGGGAGTAAGAATATAAAGCAATGAGAGTCTTACTCCATTACTGCGCTTGTTTTAGAGAAACTTTGCAGGTGTACAACTGGAGGTATGTAAGGGTGTTTACTGTGGCCTTCTTTTCTTCATAGTCAAAAATTAGAAACAGCTCAAGTGACCGTCAAAAGTAAAATGGATAAAAACCATGTAGAATGTTACTACATTGGAATACAATAAAACAAACAATGAAAATAGATGAACAACAGCTCACACATCCACGTGGATGACTTCCAAAAACATGTTAAGCTAAAGAAGCAAGTCACAAGTTACTGCGTAACCTGAAGTCCAAAAGCAGTTACAATTAAACCATGTTATTTAGACATGCATGTATAGGTGGTAAATTTATTAAAAGTAGCAAGGAAATTATCAGAACAAAAACCAAGAGAGTGGTTATTTCAGAGGTTAGGAGAAGGATGAGACAGGAGGCACAATGGGGACCTTCTGGGGTACAGGTGATGCTCTTGACCAGGGGGATGAGTACAAAATGCTTACTTTATAATGATTCATTAAACTGTCTATATATGCTCTCTGCACTCTACTTAAATATTTTCATGTTTAAAAGTGAACTGTAGAAATAGTTATGAATCTTCCCTTTCATTGATTATTTTTTAGATGTGAAGTAAAGCTCTAACTCTGTTTTCTTTTCCCCAAACATCCCCTTTTGTCTATACCATTTTTTTACTAATATGTTGCTTGTTTACTGCTTTGTAATGGTGCTTTAAGTTCCAGTACCTCTTTCGAGCCTATCTGGTCTTTTCTGTTATGGGTCTTTCTATCCCGCAGCATCAGTCACTGCCATGGTCTTCATTGTCACCGTTGTTATTATGCACTTTTCCTTTCCCGTACAAACCTTAATGTCTGAGCTGGCCTGAGCGCTATAAGAGCACAGCCGGAACTCCTGTGCTCATCTTTTCTTGTCCTCCTTAAAGCACACATTTCTAGTTGGCTTTCAGGTTTTCCGCCCATAGGAACCATGGGAATGTGTAAACTACCACACCTTTGCTCACCTGAGGTTTCGATCCCTCTCTGCAGTTCTTGGTGTACCTTTTGTCCCAGGGCAGGAGTGGTGGTGGGGTAGGGAGAATCCCTCTCGTGCTGTGAGGGCCTGGGACTCCGTGTAATCAGCAGTGTCAAAGGCAGAAATGAGATTACAAGCCACCCTGCGACAGCACAATGACTCGCTCTCCTCAGAGGGATTTGCTCTGTGTGTGTGTTTTCTCTTTCATTCTTGTGGATGCAGAGAAGATATTGAACAGCAGCTGGGCTCCTTGATCTTGGCAACAGACATCAACAGGCAGAATGAATTTTTGACCCAACTGAAAACTCACCTGCAAAATAAAGACTTAAGACTGGAGGATGAACACGACAGGCACTTTGTGCTCCAGGTAAACAACGGCAGCAAAGCCACTCTCTGTGCTGGGAGAACACACGCGGGGACACGATCGATCATTTTAGCGCTTTGAGAAGGAGTTATCTCCCATGGTATAAGTTAGAGCAGTGACCTACTTTAGTAAAAGCTTTGAGACACGTGAAATTTTTAAGTGGTTTCCAAGCAAGAAAAATCTGGGTTTAGGGTCAATAAGTTGATAATATCTCATTTTTCCTTTGTTGGTAACTGCTCCACCACAAAGCAGCCCCACTGGGCAGATGCATGTGGTAAGAATCTGGTGTATTTTGTGCCTTGGTGTAAAATCGATACCTGTGCAATTTTAAAAGGTTGTTTCTATAACACAAAAGTATATTATGTTAACTGTGGTACAAATAAAAAATTAAGAAGTGGGCCCTGGCTGGTATAGCTCAGTGGATTGAGTGAGGGCCTGCAAACCAAAGGGTCACTGGTTCGATTCCCAGTCAGGGCACATGCCTCAGTTGCAGGCCAGGTCCCCAGTGAGGGCCATGTGAGAGGCAACCACACACTGATGTTTCTCTCCCTTTCCTTCTCCTTCCCTTCCCCTATAAAAATTAATAAATAAAAATCTAAAAATCTAAAAATAAAAAATAAACCTGCACAAACATATTTAAAAAAAAAAAAAAAAGAAGTGGGGGCCTTCCTTTCCCTAAACCCTATTTAATCAAACCCTGTTTTACTTCTTTTTACCACCTAAACTTAAATTTTCATCTGAGGCTCAAACATGTTTACCTAGTCAGCATTTTTAGGCGCTGATGAACAAATGGTCTTAACTGCATGAATTGAATCATATCAAGCCCAACCTTTCTACGTCATTCCATGGCAAGAAGCCATTTGTTTGCTCCATGGAACCAAGAGGAGTGGAGCCCACGAGTAGAACTCTGACTTGATATACAAAGCAGAGCCTTTTTCTCGACCCTCCGTTCTCTCTTGTCTTCCTTTTGGCACAAACGACTGAATGGATGGACCCTGGACTCATCTAAGTAGACCAACTTTAATCAGGGGGACAGAGCGGCATGGCCAACTGAGCTGGGCCACCTTTTCCACTCCATGTGTCCATGCTGCCCTCTAGCTGTCCAAAGTGCCACCTTCTTCCCAGGAAATGCTCCTCTCCCAGCTGTAGCCCTGTGTCACCCCCCTTCTTTCTTCCCAAATTAGTCTTCTCTTCCCTGACTGCCACAAAGATCAACCAGGTGTCTGATTTTAGAGACTCCGGCCAAGTAGTGCGTAGCTGAAAGATTTGCCCTAAACACTTCATTTCAAAAGGAGAGCTTGCTGGCACAAATGAATGCCCCAAGGGCAGAATTTGGAGGGGACTTCTGCCCTTACCTACTCCAGCACGTACTGGTGCCCCCGTTAACCAGGAAATAAAGAAACAACCAAATTAGCAACTTCATATGACCCAGGCTCTCCCAGACCCCAGCACGGTTGGTGATTCTGTGACCCCAGGGAAACCGGCTCAGAACAAAGAGACCATGCTGGTGGGCAGGGCACACCGCAGAAGCCCACCTGGGCAGCAGTCTCCCTGCAGCTGGTGGTAAGGGGCAGAATCTACTTCTCTGGGAATTCAAGGTAACACTCCTAGGATCAACATCACCAAGAAAGCAGGCATCCCAGGCCCAGATGAGTGCGAGGCAAGCCAAGAGGCCCTGATTTAGCTCTGCAAACAAAACACTCCTCGATTTGATAGGACCCAGCTCCCTGGCTGGCGGTCACAGCCTGCTTACACACAGAGACACAGGCACGTAAAGGTCAACGCATATAATTTAAGCAATGTATGTAGTTGGTCATTTCAGCCACTGTGAGAGTGAGGTCCAAATGATCTCACTGGAGCCTGGCTGGGGCCCCTGCGGCCTCCCTGCCCATGAGAGGTGAGGCAGCCAAAGGAACCAGGCTATGGCTTTCCTTGGCTGGCCCACCCCAAGCCTCCTCCAGAAAGCTCCGTGTCCTTGGACGGTGGCTCTTCTCTCCTTCTCACGGCTATAAAGTGGGAGCTCTGAATGAAGGGTTTGTGCGGCACTGAAGAAGTGCTGTTTCCTGAAGAGACACATCAGAGGGGCCCTGTGTGAACACAGGCCTGGTACCATGAGGCACGCTGGTGGGGGGAGGAAGGGAAGTTCCTTGGGCTTGGGGTACATTTGCTGCTGAAGAACCATCATCCTCTGACAGTCTCTCCCTGCCCTGTCACTTTTCAGATTGCCTTGAAGTGTGCTGACATTTGCAATCCTTGCAGAATCTGGGAGATGAGCAAGCAGTGGAGTGAGAAGGTCTGTGAAGAGTTCTACAGGCAAGGTCAGTTGTGACCCGCAGCTGCGTTTGCGCTGCCCCTCCTCCTCTTGGGCATTTATCCCAATAAAACAGGAAATGGCTAATCTATGATGGCACTTGTTCTCCCATCGACTCTTATTATCCTAACCTTTCTCTTTAACTCTCTTGCAAACCATCCATCCCTTTTTTGGAAATAATTTTAAAATAAATAACATTGACTTATGATGGAAACAGGTAGTAATGAGGTGCAATAAAAGTGAGTGAATCAAGATATATGTATGTATTTTTTAATGGTTTTCCTCTGTGGATATAAAAACTTGAGGAACAGTTTGATTTTTACCCTGACCTTCATTTTAATGAGCTGACCACAGCCTAAAAGCTAAATGTCATTTGTGGTCAGTGTTTTCCACTCTGACAGAAGGACTTAACTCCTTTTGTGTTTCTTCCCCTCACTCTCTTAAATAAAGCTAATAATGAAACAGAGCATAGCTGACCAAGAATTGGGTTCATCCTCTCGAATAGACATATGAAAAGTCAAAGGGCCCCAAGGTAGGGTATACTCTTTAAGAGATTAACCTCCTTCAGGAATGAGGCAATGAATGTGAGCAGGATCTTGACATTGGGTGGTATATCAGCCTTCAAACACAGCCTTGTTTCTTCAGGCCGGGTTTCAGAGCTCAGGATGTTTGTTCAGGCACAACCGTGCCCTGATGTTAGTGGCGGGATCAGGTTTGAGAGGCTGAGAACAAATAAAGCCTGAAGTGTCCCACATACCAGCTCTGTGGGGAGGTCAAGTAGCAACAGTGAGCCTTTTGGAGAAGCCTCCATCGAAAGATGTGTCGGTGACATTGTAATGGTCCCAAAGGCAGAAGACAAAGCAGAATGGATTGGGTTCACATGGGGACAAAAGGCTTTGCTCACCATCTCTTCCGCTCAGAGGAAGAGCACTTGCGTGGCTCCCACAACTCTGTAATTTCACTTCAATTGGGTGTAAATGGTCACAAATCAAAAGATCAGCTCCAGTTGCCCGTGATATGAAACCTCCACTGAGGGGAAAACAAAGGAAAATGGGATGAAATTGGATGAGAGTTTCCAGACTAGAGAAGATAAATAGTTTTTTTACTATGTGATTCAGAAAATATTGAAAAAGCACAGTGAGTGAGAGAAGGACTAGGTTCTTCATCCTTGGAAATCAAACAAGATGGAGAAAAAATTCTACTCAGTCCCTCTTGGCTTTGACTCGGTCATGTGTTCCTGTTGGCATTGACTGCAGCTTAACCCTTTTAACTGCTTATCTTGCACCCTTATTTGGACCAAGAACAACTCGGCAATCATCACGTGGGCAGCTTGTAATGGCCACACAGTTGGTGAATCAAAGTTGCTAACTAAGTGGAATAAATGGGGTCAACCAAGAAAAATAATCTGTAAGATCTCTTTGCAAAAAACAGGTTGTTGTCCTAAGAACATATGCATATACAGCATCATAAAATGGAACAACCTAGAACATTGGTACCTCTGATCACTAAAGGTGAGCTTCCAGGCCCTGTGCTCTGGTGTGTGTCCTGACAGAGAAAGAAGACAAGAGTGAGCATGTTGGGTCCTTGTTTTTTAATTGTGTTATGGTCTAGTGGAAGCTCAGCCTGTTTGAGAGGAGAAGACCAAACTCTCTGGTCATCCACACTGCTGTCCTCCACATTGAATTAATATTTTAAAAATTCTATATGCACAACTTCTATCATTTTGATTAATCTTATTCTGGCTCTCAGTTTAGGATTTGGGCTTCCACAGACTGCTAACAGTCCCAGACAAAGTTTCTTTAATGATTTGTGATGTTGAACAAAGGAAACCCCCTAAAAAACAAGGTTGAGGACAAAGGGAAAAAGAAAATGAGATCCCATAAATTAGGAAAACAGTGTTAAATTTTGAGAATGGGAATTAGGATTCTACCCTCCTCTCAATGCCTTAAGGAAATAGAATCTCTGTCTTATAGTAACTACAGATTGGTATCTTCTCAATCAACCAAGATCCCAGAAGTTTTTATTGAACATCTGCTTCCAGCCTTGTCTAATCCTCAGTAAAACTGTGATTTTCTCTGTATACCGAGCCCCACTGGGGATGTCACAAATGATACAAAGAAGTATAGTTAATCTTTCATAACCTCAAAATAGCAAACAGTAAAGTTCTTAGGGGAAAGAAATTATGTAATTTTCCTCTTTTGATTCTCTACATTGATTAACAAGGTGTCTAAAATATATAGTGCTTTGTAAATATATGTTAAATAGGTAAATGAATAAATGATCTAATTGGAAGACCTCTCATGGTTGAGGTCAGGAGAAGATCTTAGTGCTGAGGAAGCTAGAACCTGAGATGGGTATTGAAGGGTAGTAGTACACTATACTTTCCAATAGAATTGTCACAGGGCATGTGTCACTAGTTAAGTTTAAATTAATTGAAATTACATGAAGTAAAAAATGTGGTTCCTCAGTATTTTTCATTATATCTCAAGTGGCTACTGTAGTGACCAGCGCAGAGAACATTTCCATCATTGCAGAAAGTCCAGCTGGCCAGTGCTGGTCTACACAGAGAGGAGTGTAAACAGACAAAGACTGAGGTGGGACCATATCCCTGCCTCACAGACCAGCTTGTCCCAAAGAGGGTGAGAGGCTGTGTGGATAGACACCAGGCAGTAGAGTATGGCACTCTCTCACAGAAAGTGTCTTTAGGGCAACATATGTAATTGAAGGAGAAGAAATACCAAAGAAAGAAAAATAGCTAAGGAGCAAAAACTAAGAATGAGTTATCAAGAAACCGAATTAGAATCAGGCAGAGTGAAAATAAGGAAGAAAAGATATTCTAAGAGAGGAATAAAGAGGATTTGATGCCTCAGAGTAGATGGGAAGGAAAGGGAAAAATCAAAGACGATTCCTCTAAAGTGTCCAGATCGATGGAGAAAACACAATGAACAAAAACATGAAGGTGAGAAAAGAATTGGCTTCCAGGGAATTCCTCTTAGTGTTAAACAGTGTCATGCCCTGCCCTCAGAAGGCTATTGTCATCTGGCTTTCCTGAAGTCCTCGGGTTAAGCCAGAGTGATTTCCTCACATCATTCCTGAGAATCACAAGAGCACAAGATGCCATGGGAGGCATGGCTGAAGTCTTAGAGAAAATGGTGCAGATGAGGCGTGTCTAAGCTTCTGCATCAGTAGCTAAGTGCAGACACAAGGGAACCTGACTTCCCAGGTTGGGATCCAGGCTCCCCTCTTTACCAACAGTGTGACCCCAAGTCAACATACTTCTTTTCTGTTCATCTCAATTTCTTTATCTGTAAAATGGGGATTATAATGAGGCTGTTATGAGGATTTAAATAATTAATGAATTACATAGGTAAAAGTAATTAAATTAATTACATAGGTAAAATGTTTAAAACAGTGCCTGGCACACAATGAGCATGATATAAATGTTGTATTTGTATCTCCCCTAGTTTAGAGAAATCCATTCACAACTGTGAACCTTACTAATGTCTCTGAGCTTATCTACTTATTAACTGGACTGTTTTTCCCAATGTAATTTTTCACCCTCAGGAAGAATCGATAAAAGTATTTTGATAAAGCTTTGCATGGTGCATTTGTCCTTTGGTTTTCTAGCTGACATGGGTATTAAAAATATATACCATTCTGACCTTTATACTTTTTTAAACCTTCAGTTACATCAGGTAAAATTCTAAGGAAACAATAAAAGATATGAGAACCTTATTTCTGATTAGTTCTGTAGCTGCCGGCTGGGATGCTCTTCGGATGAGATCTCCTGGTCCCTCCCTTCATATCCTACCTGCTTATTATTTCTGGTTGTTCAGGTGCAACAAGACAAGGGGCAGGAAGAGTGAAAGTAGGGGAAGAAGCATTAAATCTGTGTTTTTAACCTGTAACTTACAGGCAGAACTTACATTTCATGTCAGGAAATTGCCCATTAGTTGTGCCCTTGTTTTTATAGAGCTTGTTCAAAAGCTTATTTCAGCCCCAGAGCATAGCTATTTACAGTGAGCCTATTATAAATGGCCACTGACACTCTGATATTTTAAATTTTCACAGAAGCTACCAGAACAAGGCAGAGCAAGTCGAACCTAAAGGCTTCCTAAGGATAACAAGGCAGAGAACAGTAATTCCCAGCATAACTTCTTCCAACTAGGTGTTAAAACCATCAACACTCATTTTCATAAGTCCTAGGTTATCAGTGTGTTTCTTCTCCTTTCTTCTTAGGTGACCTTGAACGGAAATTTCAACTGGAAGTCAGTCCTCTTTGTAATCAACAGAAAGATTCAATTGCGAGTATACAAATTGGTGAGTTGAATTCAATTTTAATTTTAAAGGAATATTTTGGCACCTCTGCCCAGAGTCAGAAAGAAAAGGAGATCTGCACACAGCTTCCGAAAGACCCAAACTGGAGATGTACTCAACGCCCCTGTGAATGGCTGAGTCCAAATAAGCACTCTAATCATGACTGATCCACTAGGTAATTACCAATAGAGGAGTTATGAAAACTAGGGTGAAGGTGTTGTTACGGACTCCTAACTAACCTTTATTAACATTGCCTTTCAGAATTAAATCAAAATCAAATAGAGTAGAAGGAAAATAATAAGAATCAACTATTCACTGCTGAAGAGCAGATTAGCTCGCATTCTCTTTAGGACTTAAGGGGTGGGAAGTCAGCAGAACCAGCCTTTAGGACCTTTCTGATCTGGATGACTATGCTTCCTCCCCCATATTCAATCTCAAGAGCCCGGGGCCAGACTCATGCCCTGCCAGCCATGCTATTCCTTACGGCCTGGGGTCCCATGCTTCTCTGCTGTCCTTCAAAACCTGTCTTCAGTCTTGCTCTCTTAGGGTCACACACTGAAGTGTCAAGTGCACTGAACTGTTAAACTGTGATGTTAATGAATCTAAAATACTTTTTACTTTAATAAGTTATGTAGAAGACCATTAAGCAAATCAAACTGGAAATTTTAGGCATTTTAGTGGGGGAAATATTTTTGACCCAGTAAGACTGCCTGTCGCTCCTTAAACGCTCTACCAACTCCATCTACATATACAGCAAGTCTTTCTTCTTCTTGTAGTTCCCTCCAATTAAAACCACTCAGAACTTTACTCTTTTATTCATAAGCTACGGCCCTGACATGTACTCGTTTATGTTTTTCACCAGTTTCCACGGACCTCAAACAGCTTAATGCATTCAGAGTGTTGCAGACCTCTACAGAATTCAAAGTTTAATGTCTTGGCATTGACAGGGAAGGGGACACCCAAAGAGATAAGCTTAAAATTAAGAAAACGAGAGCAAGTTAAAAATGATATGCTTATTGTCACTGAGGGTCAAATCTAATCCACAGTCCCACAAAGCATGATGAAATCATCCCAAGAAGTAGAGGCCAAATTAATCTCATTACAAAAATTCAAATGGAATCTACAAACTTTAAAATAGGTGTGTTGGAATTACGAGATTATTGGGTTTTTTTCTTTTCCAAATTGTCCTCAATATTGTTCTGTTGTTTTTACACTTAAAGTGACTCCTCTACCTGAAAAAGAGAAAGGGGGGTCATTAAAAAAACATTGAGCCCAGGAAGAATCCAGGGCAGATGAAGCTACAGAACTGCTGGGAGAGAGGAAACGTTAACTAAAGCACGGCCGTGGCCTCCCTGGGTCCAGCCCCTCCTTAGGGCTGCTTTAGTTGTGGAGGGTCTGCAAATGTGATAAAGAAGAAATAGACCCTGACCAAAAGCCTAATTCCGGGGCGCACTTGATTAAGCTCTGGCTAGACAGAAATTTGCCAGACACCTGTTAAAGATATCCTGAACCGCCGAAGAAAAACATTCCCATTGTTAAGCACAATCACGGCGAACCTGATTTCAGAGATTCTATTCTGTTGTCATGAGAACACACTTATTTTGTCAGATCATGTGTCCTGATTTTCAGCTCAGGAAATGTGGTTACCATAGATACCTGTTTTTAAAATGGGATAGGGACTATGGAAATCTCGTGGATGCTACACCAGCACACCAATAACAAAGAGAAAAAAAAGTGATTAGAAAACAACCTTTAGCACATAAATCTTTGTCTCTGCTCCACATCTCCCAGCTGGGTAGGGTCAGGGCTGGGAGGTGTGATGTGCAGGGCCAGATCAGGCCGAACCAGAGAAATCTGAACAGATAAACAGAGTCCAGTGGGGGCTGCGGGGATCGCCTCCCAGACAAAGATTTTTCCAGTGGATCCTAAGTAATACAGCAGTTTCCTCTGTCTTGATTCCCCAGGGACTGAAAATGTGTCCTCTCTTTTCCCTGTCCCAATCCACAGGGGGAATTTCCTGAGTGCCATCTCAGGTTTAGACCGGATTTTCTCATTAAGTAATTCATATTCCCCCAAGGGGAACTAGGACTTCATATCTCTCCACCCTACCCCACCCCGTTGCTCCTCTCTTTCCCTCAAACTCTGTATTTTAAAGAGATGTAAAAGAAATGAATCTCTAATTGGTGAAGTCTACAGGAAGATGAGGAGAGAGAGGCTTTCCTTCAATCCTTGTTTACTCTGAGGCTACCCAGCTCTCCTTTCCCCCATTCCCACCCTTCAGGAGGGCCATGTCCTGGCAAAGCCACTACAGTATTTGAGTAGCAAAGGGAGGTTCCCAAACCCGATCGTGCAGATTTGAAACGAAAGTCTTCCTTCATTTGAAAAACTGCCTCATGGCGTCTGTTCAGACTTTAAAATGACTTTTCCACCTACTATAAGAGGTCCTTATATATGACAAGTAGAAATGCAGAGGTGTAATTCCAGAGTAACTTCAGAAAAAAAATGAATTGACTTTTAAGTATTGGCTTTTAAAACGTTGGATTTGTAACTTTTTTATATTTAAGGTAAACTTGATAAATATATACATCTTAAACTTTATAGTTTGGCAAGCTATCTTTTTAGATATCTAATATCTAATCTCTCTTAAGATGAAAGATATTAGAAATTAGATATGGAGATTGTGAAGGAGGTGAAGATAATTCAAGACTCGGAAGCAAGAAAATTCAAGAATGAAATCCTTACTTGCTGACTCCCTATGTAACCTTATCAAATTATAGACATAACATCGCTGGCTTCACTCTCCTCCTCAGGTTAGGGTTATCTAATGTGACCTCGTAACATTTACCTTATATTTCACATAAGATGAGATAATGCAGAAAAGAGCAGTTACATTCTGCATTGCGGCATCCTCTTCCCATATCTGTAGCACCCTCAAAGGCCAAGTATCTACTGTTTGTCCAGAGAAAATATGATGGCATCGAGCCTTATAATTCGCATGCCTGCATACATACAGGGTAAGCTGGTGGAAGACTGTAATGACGAAAAGCACTTGCCTCTTCTCTCCACCAGTACATTTCAAGGAAATACAATAAAACCTAAATAGGTCTAAGTTTGTGATGATTCTAACAATTCAGCCTAGACTGCAAGTTATCTTTGCCCTAATAAATCATGTTTAATATGAAATATACATTAAGGGTGAAATATGATTAGAAAGCAAAAAATCTAAAATATTTAAGAGAACAGACATGGACAAAGAAGTCTAATATCAAACCATCTTACCCAGCCGTTGAAGCAAGACTTTTATGCAGGTAAAAATCTGCATTGAAGATGAATGAACTTTTATTTGCCTACACTTAGTTGTTCAACAGATTTGAAAGTCAGACAAAATTATGAAATGATAATCCTGAAATAAAAAAAATATTCTATAGGCTAAATGTATGAATTCTTCAGATGGTCTAAATCAATGATGTGCCCCTTCTAGATGTGATTTTTCCCTTTCCTGCCCTTCCCCACCCATCCCCCTCAGTTCTAACACAGTCGTTCTTCTACTTGTTTGTTTACATGTCTTTCTTCCTCTGCAAGGAATAATAGCCAATATTTATTGTTTACCAAGTGCCAGGAGCTTTCTCAGCATTTCACGTGTGTTAAGTCATTTCATTGTCACACCAGCCTTATGGGTTTAGTACCCTTCTTAGTTCCTTTCAGCAAATGAAAAAACTGAGGCACAGAGAAGTCAAGTGTCAAGCCCAAGGTGACATATTTTATGCTCCTCAGCTGAGGGTAAGGACCACATCTTGTTTGCCTTCCTACGCCTGGGCCAAGGAC
This sequence comes from Macrotus californicus, assembly GCA_007922815.1. Classification (NCBI taxonomy): domain Eukaryota; kingdom Metazoa; phylum Chordata; class Mammalia; order Chiroptera; family Phyllostomidae; genus Macrotus; species Macrotus californicus. The sequence continues at coordinate 11,191 of VMDR010014645.1, read as the reverse complement.
ATAGTGAGCGCCCATCGTGTTTGTGAGAAAGGAAGAAGTAGGTTTCACTGCCCATGTGGTGATGCATTTGGCCTTGCCTGTTTTAGGTTTCATGACCTACATTGTGGAGCCACTCTTCCAGGAATGGGCCCATTTCACTGGGAACAGCACCCTGTCTGAGAACATGCTAAGCCATCTTGCATACAACAAAGCCCACTGGAAAATGCTGCTGCTCAAGCAAAACAGAAGCGGTGGTGCTGGCAGTGGCAGAGGCAGCCCGGACCACGGGGCTGAGAATGAGGAGCAGACTGTGACCGAAGGCGTCGCCCCGTAGAGCCCCCCAGGCCTGCCCCTGGCTCTGTACACTGAGAGGGTGAGAACCGCCTCAAGCAGAAGCCTCCTGAGAGGGTAGAAGCTCTGAGTGGTTCTGGCGCATAAACCCCGCCACTCTCTCGGCTTCATCCTGGGGCTCTTCGGAATGCCACCTTCCTCCTAATTACCTGCCCCCTCTTCTTTTTCCAAGTGTACAGAAGCCATTCTTCACCTCAACATTAGCTGCCGAAATGAACGACTCCATTCAGTAATACGGAAGCTAAATCCAAGGACAGGCCTACCCCTCAAGAAGAAGACTGAAGAGAAAGAAAGAGGTGCTTCTGCTATGTCTCCCACAGGCCCTGGGTCACACTGTGACAGGCAGCAGTTCCCAAGTCCAGAGCATTTTAGCATTTGCCATCTGACTGCTGATCTGCATGACAAAAACACCAGCATATTTGGAACTCCAAGGGTATTGGTCTTAAGTGAGAGCACAAAAGAGAATGTGAGAGAAAGGACCTTCTATTTTAATAATAATTATTATTATAAAATAATAATAGATCTTTTTAACTTTTATATATCATGCACTAGCCAAGGGATCTAAAACTTGGGACTGTGATTACTCGGTGTACCCAAACTTGAACGGGGGCTCTTTGTTTTGTTACTGACTTTACACCACTTTGGGTCAAAGATTTGGCATCTTCTCAATTTAAGAAATCACATTTCCTATCCGATCTGAGGGGAAGGTGCTGTACAGTTCATTCCTTTGCACCATTAACCAATCTGTCTTTTATCGATAACTCAGTTTCAATGACCTTTGTATTCACACATATACACTTTCTGTAAATACCAAGCGCTACCGATTCCCATGCCAAAATACATGAGTATTATGGGATTGCTACCTGTATAAACAATGGCACTGTGAACAGAATCCTGTTAGTTTTAATACAAGAGAATGCATTGTAAATATGGTCTAGAGTTTATTAATATACTATTGTTTGCAGATAAAGGCCTTAACTTTAAACATCTTTCATCTTCTGAAAGCTGCCCAATGTAAATCCTCAGAGATGTCCTTCTGAACTGCTTTCCCGCGTCCATCTCTATGCTTTCTAGCTAAGGTCACCAACCAAAACTGAATCAAGTCTTTGAGGAAATATTTGGGAAACTTCACGTGCATTCCACTTAAGACCATAGTGTTTCATCTATGGCCCTGAGCATCGTTTCCTCAGAGTAACGAGACCCTTCAACAAGCCTGAAGTCACTTTTCAACGCAGCGATGTTGCACATTCTGTTTCAACAAGCCAGCTGATAAGCTTGTGTTTATGTGACTCTTGTCATGGACCATGGCAGTGTGTCAGCCATAGAAGGTCTCACAAGCCTTCCATGACCCTGTCATCTAACCATCAGGGAATTCCCTGCTCCCCGTCCACACTTCCGTCTGTTACGACTACAGTACCAAAGCACTTTGGTTTTACGGTTGGCGTGCACTCCTTTGGTGTTCATAGTAACTGGATTTTTCTTTTTCTTTGATTTCATGTGAACAACTACCCACCTGTTTAGCTAAATTTAACGTTATTTAAGTAAAGAAAATATTTTAGTTTTCTGATGGAATTTACCTTCCTGGCCGGTCATTACGCTTACTCATGGCTATAGCTAGTAGGATCGCCTGGGAACTTTGTTGCCATTTTCTCCTGCAGACACCGCCGTAAAATCAGTTTGCCACAGCATTTTCCTCCAGGCGGCTTAACTTTGCACATTGAACCTTGTCTTTAGAAGTTCTAGCATAGCTAATGTTAGACGAAAATTGGCAATGCCCCTTGCTTTCAACCTTAAACAATGAGGTAGTGGAAGGTGATGGTATGCTCACTTCTGTCACTGTCCAGCTGTTTCACAGGCCAATAGAATGATAACTGACTCACTTCCGAAGCGCAACTTTTTGTTTTTCCTCCTAACATAGAAATGAAATGTTAGAAACTTGACTGGATTGCAATAAGTTCCTGGAGAGAGACTGAGGCTTGCAGAGCTAAGGATTAGGGGAAATTTTGGAACATTGGTTATAGGTTCATTAAATATGGAGAGGTTGTCAGAGGGTGCTGAAGAAAGTGTGAAAACTTCATGAAATGGATGGATAAGTTGACATTGTTCGTAGGGGTAAGAAGGGAAGTTGTGAAAACTTAACACTAACTTTATTTTTTTTCTATAATAACCATGAACTGTCAGATCACCTTTTATTGCTTTAAGACTCTGAAGCTCTCAGCTTGGTAGGGCCCCGAAAGAGAATATGTTGAATGTATTCCTGCTTCCAAACCTCACTCATCTTGGTTTGGAGATGCAGAAAGGGCTTTTGAGTAGTCTATTTTTAATGTACATGAGATCAAATCAAGGAAAGCAAATACTGGGGGCGATATAGTAGAGATAAGAAAGAAAATGCTATTTTAGCTCTATCTTGACTTTAGAAAATAGATTTTGTTTAAATTATATTTATATTATAACTTAAATAAATAATATTGGGGGTGTTTTTAGTAGTTCCAAGTTTATAGGGCAAAAGTGTTTATGCTACAGTTAGGCCTTAAAGAAGAACTCACAGAGAAAACTACCAAATATTTTATCCAATGGTTAAGCCTACGAAGCAGCTATTAGTACAATAAAAATATGAAGCAAATGAGACATGAAGCATAAAGTAGATGTATTTGTGGCCTCTGTTCAACCATGTGGAGGTTTCTTGAGTTCCCTATTTTTAGACAAAAAAGAGAGAGAGAGAGAGAGAGAGAGGGAGAGTGACAGAGGGAAGGAGGGGAAGAAAAAGAGAGAATGTGAAAATTTTTTTTCTTGCCTACTCGTGGCTCTCTTGCAATATTTTAATAGAAGGAGACCAGTTACTAGTTGAAACACAGCTGCTGGATCATCCATGGACCTTGTCTTCACATTCTTCTCCCGGTCCACAGACCATCAACAGCTGACTTACTGAGTTTAATTCTTTCATAGCTTGAGAAGAAAGGAATCCAAGGGCTATTTTTAGTAAGCAAGGTAAAGTTAAAATCAAATTGAGAGAAAGGGAATATATAACACTGCCAGACCTGATAGGCAAAACCTGCTTTTCCTTTTAACAGCATCCGTGAGTAGTCAGAACCTACCCATAACTCCCTGCGAGGCCGAGTGAAAGCCCGCTCTGTTTCTACCTGCTTCAGACTCACCGCAGAGGGACCTGGGGTGCGTCCTGTAACACTGTCTCCATATAGCGCTTCCAACAAAAGACAGGCTTGTTTTGTCACCTTTCTCACGTAGAACCGGATCTGCTCATTGATTTGAAAATTGGTTATGAGCTTGTATCTCACTGTGTTTCCTATGCTTTGTTCTTTTAAGAAAACCCTTAAAATTGTGTTGTTTTGTGTACACATGTGAGGTTTGGAAAAAAAAAAAAAACACCTTGTGAGTTTCTGCTCAAAATGTGGCCTAAATATCCATTGGCATGTCTAGATAAACAATTAAAATAAAGGCAATTTCTTTAAAATATAACATTGTGAAAGTGTCCTGATTCTCACCACATAGCATGCCATCCAATTGGATTCAACAAGAAGGAGAAGATACTTTCCAGAAAAAGAGCACAGGTGCAGGCAGGAGCCATGTGACTCCTCCCACTGGGGGCTGCGGGAAAGGCCACATCTGTAATGGCACCACTTGCCAGTTCGTCCCAAGTTAGGGAAAGGGGGCCACCGTTCAGGTCTACCTTTCCCCTGAGAATTTTCTAATTCACATGTGTAAAAATCATGTATGAAAGAGAATGAGGTGCAGTGTTTTAGGTTGTGAAAACAGAACAGACTCAATTCAAGAATTACGTGTTCAAAATATGGTCTTGCATATCAGGATGGGAAGCCACCAAGAACAATAGGACAGTTCAGGCAAGATAACTGAGTGGTCTAAATTTATCTAGAAATAGAGTAGAAAACCAAAATACCACCCTTGTTTCCCAGAAACACCCCTGTCTCTTTATAACCCCATATCCACTATATCAAGATTGGTATTCAGAATTTCTCCAATTTCTTAATGCCTGCCATGTCTAAGGTAACACCCCTTTTCCTTTATGCACGTTCTATAACACAAAGTCAAAATCAAAAGTAAGATCCCAGTGCTATCCAGTAAACATGACTTTCAAATGTACCCAGGAACTTAGCCGAAACATTGTCAAACAGGCCATATCTATATAAGCGGTGAGAATATGCAGCGAATATTGATTGAGGATCTACTATGTGCCAGAGATGGTGCTAGATACTTGGCATCTAAAAAGACCTGGCACTGTCCCCCAGTGGGGGGGGCACGCAAGAGGCAACCACACATTGATGTTTGTCTCCCTCTCTTCCTTCCCTCCCTTCCCCACTCTAAAAATAAATAAAATCTTTTACAAAATAAAAATTAAAAAAAGATAAAAATAAAAATACCTGGCCCCTCCAGCAGCGTTCAGACTTGTCCAGAGACCAGCATGACCAGTCAACGCTTCTTACGGGATTCACAGAACACCTCTGAGGGCCCACTCTGAAGCTCCTCTGGCGTTCCACATAACAGGACACAGGTAAGCTTCGGAGACTGACGTGGGTCTCCATCTTGATTCTGTCACTGACTTATTCTGTGACTTCGGGGAAGTTACTGACCCTCTATAAAATTATTTCCAGACAATAATTCTTTATCATATTGTTGTGGCAAATAAAAGAGATTGTGTACAAAAAGCACCGAGCACTGTGGAACATAGTAGGCTTTCAAGAGATGCAAATCCTATCCTCTTAATTTACAAGAAGCCTAGCAAATAGCTATTTGCATGTGGATGGGAATGTGGAGAGTATTTGGGGAGAAATGTAGTAAAGAAACGCTGGCAATTTTATATTAGGAAACCAAACTCATTTTTACATTTTTTCAACAGATTGGTTAATTTACATACTTATTTCTTTCCAAGGTCAGGTAAAAGAATTAGCCCTTCGTATTGTCGCTCAGTTGAAAGCTCTCTCTCAGCTGCCGTCTGCTTTTCTGTTTAGTCCTGTATATTCTAGTAGCAGATAGTGTGTCTTTTGCTTGCAGTTCTGTTAGAAATTTCTGGGGAGGAAACAGTACCTTAAAAAAAATGAGAATCATTTCTTTCCTTTGCATCTAAGCCACCAAAGCCCTAGTTCTGGCTCTAGTTCTGGCTCTTGACAATGACTCTGGTCCTCTGTGTCAGGCCTGGCAACTTGTCCGGGCTTCCACAGGCTCCACGCTCACAGGCTGGACTGGTGCCTCCAGGATGTACTGGCTCACACCACAATTTTCAAACATGTTCTCAGCTACCGCTTCCTGTCTGTCCTAGGCCAGGACTGAAAGCGGAGGCACTTCTTAACATCCTGTTGGAGAAGACGGAAGACTCAGTCCCGCCTCCACGGGCATGCAATGGGCAAACATTGAGTAATGACTAAACAAGGAGCCATGAAACAGTCCATGATGGACTTTCTTTCTTTTTTTATGTTCAATTAAGCCAGAGAGTTATTGGAAAAACTGTTTTAGCTGATATAGTTTGAAGATAGATGATTGCCTTGTCTTAATCATCTAAGCAATGATGTATCTTTGATTCACTTGCCTGAAATGCTTTAAATTCTAGTATTTCAAGGGCTTGATTTATTCTTCAGTAATTCTTTCCCTTTTAAGAAAGCAATGTGGTAGAATTTTAAGAGTGTGGGCTTTGGAGTCAGAGTGAGCAGAATTCAAAGCACTGTTATCACTTGCTGCCTAACCCTAGGTAGTGAATTTGATCTTTCTGAGCCTCCATTGCCTCGTGTATAAAATGAGAATGATGCCTACTTCCCAGAGTGGTCACGAGGTCAACATTTGAGCACATACTTAAAACACAGAGCACATACATAAAACATAGAGCACATGCATAAAACGTATAGGTTTCTAGCAGAAAGGGGGTACTCAACAAATGTAAATGCCTATATATTTTAAAGAAAAAAATCTACAAACTGGGAGTTGAGATATGTCTTGCTATCTCTAAGTTGTATAATTTCTTTGCAAAAGGAAAAACAAGTCATTAATAGACATTAAGCCAGATCATACCTACAGGTGACCAGCTTGACCACAAAAGAACCCTTATAATATGAACAAAATATTATAAAAATTTATTATAGAAGATAGTGCTCCTGTGGAACCAAAAATACATGGATAAAACCAGAGAAAACAAAGAACTGTCTCTCTCTTTTTTTTTTAAAGTAAATACTCCTCAGTCAGCCAGAGCAAAACAACTTGTTTGATCCAAGCCTTTCCTAGAGTTCAGGATAACACAACCCTGGCCACAGAGAAGGCTTACTTAATAAATAAAACTTGATGGTCACGAACTGCACTCACACCCTACAAATCCTCTCCACAGAAGTTTCCAGCGGCCCTTCCTCTCGTTACTCCAGAGCCTTTCTGTCTGTCAACAGCAGGGGCGCAGAAACGCAGGGTAGTCTCTGTAAATAGATGACCTTAAAATCTATTTCCCTCTTCTAAACTAACATTTTCGGAAGTACTTAAAAATGTTTGTGCTAAAAGATATTTAAGTATTTCCTGAAAAAAATGGCTTCATACCCAAAGAGCTTGAGAAACTACGGACTGAGCCACAGTTTCTCTCCTGCACGCTTCTCAGAGCCTGTATGTGCTCAGGGATGGCGCCGACAAGACGATGCAGGTGACACGGTTGGTGTGGCTCTAACTGTGGTTTTATGTCACGAGGGCTTCCTCGACCACACCAACCCAGAACGATTTACCCCTTTACCACTTCTCGTATCATCTCCCCATTTACCATTTGCATTAGTTATTATTGGTGTTGTTAGTGGTTCTTGGTGTGTCCTACCCAATGTGGGATGTGATGTGACAAGGGTGGTAATTTGCCTGAGTCTGTGGCTTGGTTTTACCACTTACTAGGTATCTGATCTTGGGCAAGTTTCCAGACATTTTGTGCCTCAGTTTCTTTATCGGTGAAATGATGATAAAAATATCACCTATTTCATAGAGTTGCTGAGGAGTAAAAGAGTTTGTGCATATGAAGAACTTTGATTGGTGTCCGACACTAAGAAGTCATTCAGTGAGTGCTGGCAAAAGCCATCTTCTCCTTCGCCCGTGCACAGCCCTCCCAAGCTGATCTGTAAGCTCCTTGATAACAAAAACAACCGTTTTAGATGTAGTCTCCATAGTGTAGCACAGAAGATGCGAAATAAATACTTAAGTGGAAGAATATACTTTTGATTGATAAGTTGAAAATCATATTAGAATAATACGTTAGCATTTAAATCCAAATAAGTAAGTTCCAATTGTAACAATAAAAGTCCCAAGAATTTGAATTCAGATTTTTTTTCAAGTTCACTAATTTCTCTCTGGTAGCCTTCTATTGTTTCCAGGAACATGGTTGAAGAAGACAGTAGGTTTTCTCCTCCCAATTTATTATTCACCACTCTGCTGAGTGGTGAGGACAAAGATAAATCCCTGAAGGACTTGATGTCCAAAGACCTCTAGGTTTTTTTTCCATCCAACTAGAAAGGAAGCTTACAGAAGGACACTAAATGCTTTCTTTTACAGGGCAAATAAAAGTCCCATTTTAATACACAATCCAAGAAAAGAGAGAGAAACTCCAGTCCTCATCTTGAAAAAGAAACATGGTCATAGCAGATGAGCCTCCTATTTTATTCTGTTTACAAGAACTTAGGGCTCGGTTTACAAGAGCGGCTCCTGCTCTTCTTCCCAGGAAGCACTTGTGTGCGCATTTGTAAAGCTGGCCACGAAGTAAGCCTAAAGGACGAAAATGCAGGGTCAGCTGATGGTGGAAGGGGGGTTATTTATATTTTCCTACTTCCCACTGTTATGTTTTTGCCTGGCCCTTTCTAGCAGGGGAGTCAGACTTCACATGTCAATGGACTTTCATCCCCATATGCAGAAAAATAACTGATAAATGAAAACAGAATATTGATAGTGCCATATACTAGCCAGAGTGAAAAGATATTCTTCAACTGTGGGCAAATTTTGAAGTGTTGACCTGACTGATGTGTTCAGTTGATCACTGCACAGGCAGGGATGTCTAGGGGCACCAGTGCCAACCTCTGAGCTGGACCAAGTGAGAAGGACCTTCAGCGGGGCAGGAGGACCACTGGGTAACGGCCCCAGGTCAGGGCCCCGTTCGCTGAGAATCTGGGGACATACAAGTGCCATGGGAAAGTGCTGTGGGACTGAGGGGGAGGGGAGAAAACCTGCACTGAATAGCTAAAATGACTACTGCATGTTAATAAAGTTTTATTGGGGCTAGCAAACAAACCATGGAGCAAGCAATTACTGGGCATGATTGTCTCTACTTTGCCATGCTCAGAGCTAAGTGTTTTAGGGACTCCAATGTTTCCATGCACAATTGGTAAAGGCTCTGATCAGATGTCAAGTATGTCATTGAACTGCCCATATAAATCAAATCACTTGTAGGAAGTGATCTCTCAGGCTGAACTTCATTTCAGAAACAGTAATACTACAGCCTGTTTTGCAAATTTGTAGTGACGATTGGAGCTAATAATGTATGCAGAGTGCTTTGCGCTGTTTTGCACATTATTGACACTTAGTAAATAGTTGGTTTGACTGACCAAAAGCAGTGGTGATGCTGTCCATGTTCCATCTGCTGCAAGATATTATTCAATTCTTCCTCTAACTCCAGTGAGACGGCCCATGCAGATAGGAGGCAAGGAGGAGAAATGACAGGGGAAGGATTGATTTTCCTTAACATGCAGGGAAAATAGGCATTTAGGGGAGAAGAACCAAGATAAAACAAAATCACCACTCCTCTTGTGTATCAGTTTCCGAAGGCTGCTGTAACAAATTACAAACTGGGTGGCTTTAAACAACAAAAGCTGATCCTCCTACAGTTCTGGAGGTCAAAAGTCAGACACCAACGTGTCAGCGGGGCCATGCTCCTTCTAAATGCTCTCGGGAGAAATCCTTTCTTGCGACTTCTAGCCTCTGGCGGCTGCCTGTCATCTTTGAGGATCCTTGGGTTGTGGCAGCATATCTCCCATCTCTACCTGTGTCTTCAAGTGGCCTTCTTCCCTGCGTATCTGTGTCTCTGTTCTCTCTTCTTATGAACAAACCAGCCATGGGATTAGGGTCGACCCTAATCCAGTTCAATCTCATTTTAACGAATTATATCTGCACAGGCCTTATTTCCAAATAAGGTCACATTGTGAAGTTCTGGGTGGACATGAACATTGGGGAGGGGAGCACCGTTCAGCCCTTGACAATCCTCACTTACCCACCCCACGCTTCACTTCCCCCCCTTCCCACCACACACACAGCCGCACCCTCCACCCTCACATCTTCCAGGTTCCCCTGAATGAGGCTACTGGGACAGATTGCTTTAGGTTTGAGATGTGGTTGATTTTGCACATTTGGAGGTGAAGCCTGGAGAAGTCTCACAGGAAGGAGGGTTAAAAGCGCTTCGTTGTTTCTGTCTTCTATATTCATTTCTTACTAATTCAGACCTGCCTCAGGAAAAAGAATCTTGAAAATCCCGTTGGCCTCAGCCATCTGGAGATGACATGAATCTTTTTCCACATTTCAACTTCTTCACTATCTCATCATCATTATTGTTCCAGATGTTTCAATCCATTTATTCATTATTTCAGAAGCAAAGCAGTTTGATATGAGGACAGGACCAAGGAGTTAGGCCATGGCAGTGGGTAGCTTCACAAGTGTGGAGGGCAAAGTTATTGTAGATAAGGAACAAAAAGGACCTGGTGGCAGATGAGTTATCTACTCCATTGCTGAAGTCACATCATACAGGATGGTGGCAGAGCTTGGGGTGAGAACCCTGGAGCCCCTCCAGTAACCGGAGTAGAAGATATGGAATGTCAAATGATGGCAGCAACAAGGAAGTGGTAGTGCTCATGGCGAGAACCCCAAGAAGAGCTTTGCCATTTTCGGTCCTTCGGTGAGGGTGGAGGCATAATGGTGAAGTGAGACCTCAGGTGATACTGACCCCGTTTCCTAATACCGACATGAAGCACAGTTGGAAGCAAGTGGCCTCCAGTTGAGAGGCTTCTAGAAAGTAAAGTCCTTAAGGGACAGTGTTTGATTGAAGCATCAAGGGGAAAGGAATGTCTGGTGTAGAAAGAAGAGATGTAAGAGTGTGTTTATCCCAGTCTGGGAGCTTCAGAGAATGTAATAGAGGGTGAGAAAGGAGGACTCTGGCAAGAGAAGGTTGGATCAGAATAACATGGGAGAAGATAAATGAATGAAGCATTATTCTTAGGTGCTGAATCAGGTGAGGGAGGGAGGGGTGATTAAGCTGGCCATTAGGTTACCCAGAGAATTAGTCCCTGACATTCCCTCTGTGGCTGGAAGGAGACAGGAATTTACAGAATCCTCCTAGATCCATTTCCAAGCCTTAGGGGGAAAGAGGGAAATTCTGAGCTCTTGGAAGATGTGACTTATGGTCTGGATTAACTGTGAGGGTTCCAGGGAGATGCTGGTCACCTGCAACTGTTACTGAACAGTAAGTTGGCCCCGCTGCCCATCACCACCCTCTAGGCAAAACTCTGGAGGCAAAGATTTGGTGATAAAGGAAGGGAGTCTTTATTCAAAGCTACCCAATTTTGAGATAACATCTTTCCACATTAATTAGTTACTTAGCCTATCAATTAAGGCTAAACTCTTTAACTTTGTAGTTACAACTTTAATCACTTAAGCCTATCAATTAAGGCTAAACTCTTTAACTCTTGAGTTCCCCTATCATCCTCCTCCCCATTAGTCTTTTTTAAATATATTTTATTGATTATGCTATTACAGTTGTCCCATTCCCCCCCTTTATTCCCCTCCACCCTGTACACCCCCTCCCACCCACATTCCCCCCCTTTAGTTCATGTCCATGGGTCAT
>VMDR010014644.1:0-23273 GCA_007922815.1 Macrotus californicus | reverse complement strand
CTCAAATCACCTCTGGAATCTCAAAGACTTTTATCAGCAAGGTTAGACATATGGTTAAGTGTGTTACAGCAACAACAACAAAAACAATAACAGAAAAATAGACTACCTGATAATATGAATATTGTGATCTTATTATAACAAAGAAAATGTATGTATGCAAAGATGTCTGGAAGGATATACCCCCAGGGGTTTAATCAGGCGTATCTGTTAGTGGTGAAATTAGGGTTTTAATATGTATTATATATTTGTATAATTATGTATTGATACATATTGTACTATCAAAAAATCCTACAGGAAAAGACTAATAATTGCAAAGTAACTTGAAAGAATAAAGGAAAACAGGCCCAACAGTCCTGGGGGCTGTTCTCTGGCAGGAGGTTCGGTTCTTCCCTGCAAACACCTTCCCTGCAAACACCTTCAAAGCACCAGCCGCTCCACCTGCAAGTTTCCCGCCCTCTGGCTTCTCTTTCCTTCCTTTATTATGCAATCACATCCCTTTAAGGACCACACTCCAATAGAGATGGCAGGAAAATGGAGAGGAGGCTGGACCAGAGTCCCCCAGACATGTCTATTGTCCCGGGTTTGCTGTTGCGTTCAGGTGGAGTTGAACCATCTTTGAGTCGGCTGCTCTTTCTGGGCCTTTCTTCTCATCTGCAAACAGGGCTGACTTAGATCTTCTCATAAGAGCCTTTGAAAGCGCTAACCTTCCATGACTCTGAGTAATGAATAGCTCTTATCTGCCATTCTAACTTTATGGATCAGCAAACTGTTCATTCCAGAAGCTTTTTCAGGCTCTTCTGGACTGGAAGTTTTGACTGTTGTTCTGCCCTTAGCTTCACTAGGGTGGCCTGAAAATTGTACAGCTGCGTCTCGGAAAGAACCCTGGCTATCGTTGGTGGGGTGAGTGTATAATTTATCATCCAAATGAGTATACCAGCCTTTAATGATTATTCTTGAAGACCCGCTGTCAACGGGGACTGTCCAGGGTGCAACAGGACACTAAAGAGCCCAGGCTTCAGTCCAGGGGGCTTGGCTTACTAGTCCGGATGCTCACATTTGACCTGTGACCTCAGTCACTAGACGACAAGCTCCATGAAGGAAAGAAGAGATTATATTCACACTAGCATCTTTCCTGAGTGCCGCTAAAACATTTCTCAGAAGAAATATTTTGGTTAGTAGAAGAGCTTTGATTTGGTCAAGTAAAAATTGGGCTAATGATGTATTAAGTTTCATGTGAAATCAGCCTATGATCACATAAATATCCATTTGGGTTACTACTACTTTCCTCACCCAATTTTATAGATGAAAATTCCAAGACTTAGGGAAAGTAAGTGACATGTCTAAACTCCATGCGGGCTGTAATTTTTGTCTATATTTTTCTTTTCCTTCAAAAATTTTTTTCCATTCAGTTGTTAAACTTAATTTTGCTTTATACGTATTTAATTTACAAGATCCTGATACTAGTTTTTTGTTAGACTTGAACTAGAGACTATGATTATTAATAGGTTTCCACAGCTATCACTCTTGCCATACTTCTTCCCATCCCAAAGAGATACTTTCTGCAACCTTAAGCTCTGTGAGAGAAACAGAGCCTCACACATGTTTCCCTGGGAAACACTGCTCCAGAATCGCCTTCTTGCTCACTGCCACACCCCACCTCCACCGCGCCCCCCACCTCTTCAATATGCAGCGCAAACTGTCTCTAGCAAACACTACTTTGGCCTAAAACAAGGTCCCTCCGCCCTCTATGAAAAGGGAGAAGCTGAACGTTTCCTGAAAAATAAATGCAAATACTTTCCTGAATGACATTTCTATTGTCTGAGACTTAATGTGGCTTTAATGAAAGTATTTATGTCAGAAAAATGAGCAAGAAAAGCATAAGGTAACCCAAATCCTTTCTGGCTGGAAAAGCTCTCGAGTCACTGAAGATGGTTTTGCCAAAAAAGCTTGGCAAGAAGCAGTGATATTTGCAAATTGTTCAGTGAAACTGCTTTTATTTAGTCAATTGCATTCTGGTGTCCAACGGGTGCCCTGCGCAGGGTTCTGTTTCTTAGACGATGGCAAGCATTACACCAAATTATGAGCTATCGCTAAAAATAAAGAAACGGAATGTCACTCCTAGTTTGTTTCCTGAACTGGAGCTACATAGTTAGAAATATGAAAGGGGTGATCCACAGCGGTGTAAAACGCTCATTTTGGGGAGAAAAAAGACTGGAAATGGCTGTAGACCTGGGCACCAAAGCAGACTAGCACGGCCAGACTTAACGTTGCTTGCTCCAGAAAAGGGAAGAGAGATGCTCTCCTGAGCCAGCTGGCGTCTGACCATGAACTTCCCCACCACTCCCCGGCAGTGTTACTGCCTCCAACGCACAGGGATTGGCTTTGCAACCAAACTCTGCATCTGAGATCCAAGAGAGGACTCCTCCCAGAGGGCGAAGTGAGCTCTTCAGAGTTTATTCTTAGCTTGCAAGGGAGAGCCGTTCTGTACTGGCTTGAGACACCAAACAACATCCTGACTGCTTACAAGAAACAGCAAGGAATGAACAGTGTTGGGAAGAGAAGCCTGGCTTTGGGGTCAGGCAGGGCAGGTTCGGAATCGCAGATTTAATCTGCAACTCCTCTGACCCTCGCTTTGCTCATCTGTACACGCCTTAAGTTGCTCTGAGATGTGACGAGTGTGGATAAGGAGCGAGCAGTGGCCAGCACTCCACTCCCTCCAGTTTGGAGAGCAGAAGTATTTTCTTAATGATGTCCCTCACTGCAGTGTAAGGCTGCCCACTCAGAGTGACCCAGAGGCTGGCTGCCTGGACCCTGAAAATGCATGGAATCAAAAGAAGTTGCTGTTTAATCAGAATCTGCAGAGGGTAATGCGGGTCAGCTGGGAGTTTAGTAAAGTGACAGGAAACAGAAAGAACCAGAGCTCAGGTCCTGGACTTGGGTGGACTTATCAACTCATCTTCTAAAAAGATCTGTGACCTCTAGGTAGTCACTATGCAATGTGGCTCGTCGAGCAGAACACCTTCATCTAGTAAGTCTTAGTTCTGCACCTGCTGCAACTGGGCTTGACTCTTAGACACAGGCGATTCTGCTCAGGGCGTCAGTGAGGGAGGGAAGAGATGCATCAGGCCAATGTGGGCTTATGAGAGAGGAGTGACCCTGAGCAAGTGGTGAAGCCTCACTAAACCTGTTTGCTTATCTATAAAGTAAAGGTATCATCCTATCACATTTTTATTAGGTATAATGCATACAAAATGCTCAACGTATTTCCAGGTGTTAAGCCCTCAGTACATGCCTATTATACATAATCCAAGTTTTGAGAACCTTCGAACATTCCCCCTTCATATCTCAGTTTAATTACACACACAATTTTACAATTGATTTTATATTTAAAAATTGTGGGGGGATCTTATTTTAGACTAAAGATACAAAACAATCTAAAAATCGACATGTATCAAGGCCCTTAAATAACATACCCAGTTTTACAGAAGAACAGTATCCTGCCTACGTCATAGAACAAGTGACTGTTCCAGAAATACTCAGTCAATTGCTCTTTTTGTTAAATGAGGTAGTTTTCCGAGCGTTATACTATTGCTCTGTGTCCAGTGTGGCTGTGCTCCTGTTGGTCTTTGAAGCTGCCCCAAAGTGTGCCTTCCAGTGAGTGCCTGGTGGTGACGGAGCCAAGCATGTGCTCATTGGTACCTCAACACTTTACTGTGAAATGATGGAAATAGTCCTAATTGGCTACGGTTGTACTATCCCCAGTAGGCCTTTAATTTTTTTTTTTCCATCTTACCCGAGGACATTTTTTTCATTGCTTTTAGACAGAGAAGAAGAGAGAGAGAAAAACATTGATGCAAGAGAGAAGCATCAATTGGTAGCCTCCTGTATGTGCCCAGGCCGGGGATCAAACCCGCAACCTAGGTGTGTGCTCTGACTAGGAATTGAGCCTGCAACCTTTCAGTTATGGGACAACACTCCAACCAACTGAGTCACACCAGCCAGGGCCCTGCTAGGGCTTTAGAAGCAAAATCTCCCCTTAAGACCTTGATGCATGATGAGCTCTTATCTGAATGATAGTAGGGAGGTCATCAAAGGTGTGCTGTCCTCTTGATCCTGTGGCATCTGCCTGTTCCATCAGGAAGATGTAGCCACTAAATGGAAGACTGGCTCCACTGTTCCATCAGTGTGGTTTTCTAAAGGCAAGGATACTTCAGTTCTTATTCCAGCTTTGCTCATTTTTAGCTTTGTAACCTTAGGGACATTACTGAACTTTCCTGAGCCTTATTATCTCATTGGGAAAGACTGAGACAGCAGTCCCTACCTCCTAAGAGTTGCCGTGATGGTCAAATAAGGTAAGGTTATAAAGACCTCACCAGAGTACCTGGTGCATAAAGGGGCTTGAGGAATGATGACCACAGAGACAGGCTTGTAAGCCAGGACAAGTGGAACAGGGAAACTGAGACAGAGAGTTAAATAGCCAGGCAGTTTACAGACATCTAGTAAATCACAAAGTCCTATCTTCCCTAACCAAGGATACTTAATAGTAAATGGTTTACGCCAGGGGTCCCCAACATCTGGGCCATGGACTGGTACTGATCCAGGCCTGTTAGGAACCAGACCGCACAGCAGGAGCTTGAATGTAATGTGCTTGAATCACCTTGAAATCATCCCCCAATCCCTGTCCATGGAAAAACTGTCTTCCACGAAACTGGTCCCCGGTGCCAAAAATTGGGGACCGCTGGTTTATACTTCTCTCCAACCAGAGGGTGAATAGCTTAAATCACTCTACTCAGAGAGAGAGAGAGAGAGAGCAGAAATCCAAATAGCGCCATTTGTGCCAACCACACCCAAGGACAGATGAAGTCAGGGGAATAATGCTCATTTTGGCACGTCAGCACAAAGCTGATGACTATTCTGTTCAGGTCCTCCCCTAGCCCTCCCCTAAAATGCTCAGCCTTTAAAAGCCCTCAAGACAAAACAAGCAGTGATGGCTTCCTCTGGGGTAAGCCCTTACCTTTCTCCCTCTTTACTTCTTACGCACGCTTTTTCTCCCTAAATCCTAAGGGTCCCCACGAGATCTGCAACCAGGGGAGCAGTGGGCAGCAGCAGCTCATCCCAGGCTAACCCCCTGAACCTGTCTCCAAGATGCCCTTTTCTCTGACTTCAGCCCCGCCTAGGCTCATTTCTTTCCCATAATTTCTCTAGAGAGCCAAAGCAGCTCTGCCCAAGCTTTCTCCTGTTGCTTCTTCTATTCTAAGCCCTTCCTTGGTTTCTCTGTCCCCAACTTTAATAAAGGTTACTCTCAAAATCACCTGGACTCGTGTTGTGACATCTTCCCTGCACAAAGTCAAGAACTCACACACCGCTGGCTGGCCCGCGGCAGACCCGCGCAGGGCCTGGTTCCTGTCTGGTAACACCATGATTATTAGCACGATGAGTTCCTCGAGAAATGTTCAGTCCCTCCGTGATTCTTCGGTGCCATCGGGAATAAATGATGGGACAAAGTGAAATTGTTTGGTAAATTCTGCATCTAGGAAACCACTTAATGCCAGACAAACTGGCCTGCTGTTGACGACTGTTTGAAACATGATTCATTTTCAGAACTTTAAACTATTTTGAGAAGTCAAACTATATCATGCATTTTTAAGCAATTAGAGCAGCACAGCTTTTGCCAAAGAGTGACATAATTTGACCTTCCTTGCGTAAAAGATGGGGACATAAGGATAATGGAGAAGAGACGAGTGGAAGAGCTTTACACCAAAGGGACCAACCAAAAACAGGGTTAATGAGAACCTGTTAGGAATTCCGCAATTTCCTGAGTCGCAGCTTCTGCTGTTCTGCTAATTCACTTCCGCTTCCTCATGCATGGTGGCAATAAAGTCTATAAAAGCTCGATTCCTTGCTACTTGTGTAATATCGGGCATGCCATTTCATCTTCGGTATCTCAGTTTCTTCATCGGTAAATCGGGAATAAAATAATGCTACTTAAAAAGTTATTAGAAATATTTTAAAAATCATAAAAAGGACTTGGTAGTGAGTTTTTTAAGGGCATGTTGTAAAAACTTGAGATCAATTAGTAATAGTTAAGTCCTTTCTTCCTCCAGAATTGTAGGCTTTAAGAACAAATAAACAGCCCTGACCCTGACCGGTATGGCTCAGTTAGTTGGGCATTGTCCCCCCCAAAGTGAAAGGTCGTCAGTTCGATTCCTGGTCAGGGCACGTGCCTAGGTTGCGCGTTCAGTTCCCAGTCCAGGCATGTATGATCCCCAGTCTGCCCACAAGTGATTCCAGGTCTGGGGGCCTATAGTTGGCAACCAATTGATGCTTCTCTTTCACATCAATGTTTCTCTCTCTCCCTCTCTCCCTTCTTCTCTCTAAAAAGCAATAAAAAAAATGTCCTCAGGTGAGGATTAAAAAAAATACTAAAAAATATAGACAAACAAAACACAAAAAAAAGTCTGTGAGCTTAACCAAGAGAACAAGGAAAATAAGGAGTTGGCCATGGATTTGACCGAGGAAACCTGGGTGAGGCAGGTGGTGGCAGCTTCACAGTGGAGGGGGCTGAGAGGATGAGGAAGGAGGAAGAGCCCTGAGCTGGTCTGTCGCCAGGTGACCCTAACTGGCCCCTCACAGTGACGCAAGTTCTTCAAATAGAAACATTCAACCATTTTCGCTTCAGAATGACCGTCATCAAAACCACCAAAAGATCTTTTAGCCAAAATCGTTATGAACTTCCCTGTCTGCAGGATTCAACACGTATGGTTCCCAGGGGCATTGACCCTGTTGTGCTAATCACAAAATTCTGATTGACAGGATAAGGTGGTGGCACCTAGACATCTGCACACATATGTAGGAACTGCTTCCTTTTTTAATCCTTACCTGAAGACACTTTTCATTGCTGTTACAGTGAGAGGAAGGAAGAGAGAGAAAGAGAAGGAAAGACAGAGAGAGAGAAATATCTATTGGTTGCCATGTGCCCTGACCAGAGATTGAACCCGCAACCTAGGTATGTGCCCTGGCTGAGAATTGAACCTGCAACCTTTTGGTGTGTGGGACAGCCCTCCAACCAACTGTGCCACACCAGCCAGGGCGGGAGTGCTTCTTATCTAAGACTGGGCTATACAGAACAGAGCTCACATAAAAACACAGGGCAAGTACATTTTACTCATGGAGCTAAATATCTCCACAGATAAGAAAAGCCCTCAACAATCGCAAACTAACTACAGCCAAGTCAGTTATAAGCTACTGTCTTGGGTTGTTGTCTTCAAAAGGGTGATGCCCCTCCTATCATGTTGTTGAAGATGCCAACATTATAGATAAGATCTACCGACCCCTCCTTCCCCAAGCCTCGCTGGGAGAAATGCTTTCTTTCCCCTCCAGGGTCATGAGCTTCATGAGTGGAGAGGCCAATTCATCTCAGTAGCTCTCATAAGGCCTAGGTCAAGGGCTCTCACAGAACAAGTATCAGTAAACATTTGAGAGTGGGAAGGGGGTGAGAAAGAACGGAAGGAGAGAGGAAAATTAGTGGAGGTAGCGGACCACATGCCTTAACCCTAACAGTTGCAAAAATATGACCAGGCAGCCCTCCCTAATGAACTCCTTTCCATTAACACCTGCTACAAAGCCAAGCAGAGGTCTGGAGGTGACATTTAACTTTGCAAGGTGCACGGGGCATATCACCCTTTACCACAGCCAGCTGAAAAGGTAGAAAGCTCTTCTCTCCCAAGACGACAGAATCTCAGCTCATTGGCAAACGCATCTCCAGGGTCTTAGAATGGGTCAGAGAAGACTCCGCATTGGAGTTCAAAGCCCTAAACTGGAGAGGCCGTGTTTTGTCTTGCTTTTATACATGTCCTAGCACCCAGATATTGTTGGGCATTTAGTGGGTACCCTAAAACGGTGGCCAAATGAGTCACAGAAATGAAATGAAGTCTTAGGTTGGGGGAGAGTATTGCTGTCTTAAATGTTTTCCCTGTGGCAAAACCAAAGCTCAAAGAGGTGACATACAAGCCGTATAATACCCAGGACGACAGGAAGAATGCGGCCAGTGGGGATCCAGGTGCTATGCTGTTTCCACCACAATGGTCTGTCCCAATGTGAATGAATGAAACGCATTGTATTCTTGTACCTGCAAGTGGTGCTACAGGAATCAGAGAGACAGTGAAGGAGAGTTAATATGGAATGGAAAAGCAATGTGTCCTTGCTTACACCCTCAAGGTCGCATACTTTGCATATTCATATAAGCGCAGCAACGACCATGCCCTAATAAACACAGGGGCATCATGGTGTCTGCCCCCAGTGCCCTTCCTCCTGCTCCACACTCTGATTTCAGGTGTGCCCTTCACCACAACACTTCACCCTTCTTCCATCTGTACAACGGGGACGGTGAGAATGGATGACCTCTTCAATTTCTTAGCTCTCCTTATAAGTCTACAGCCTAAGTCCACGTTTTTATCTCCTGGAATAACTATGGCCTGAACTGCCACAGGGATAACCAAATGACTCAGGACAAATATCTTACCACATAGCACAGCAAAAAACAAGAGACACTGATGTACGGTGAGTCTCTAAACTTTGTCATAAACCAACCAAAAAGAAGGGGGTATTTTGCAAATCATGTCAGGATAGTGTCTATACTAGGAAGAACTTCTAAACAGAAGTGTGAATTCAAGACAAAAGATTCATGGTGTCGGTGAAGTGGGAGATTGGAGAAACCCTTCCAGTAATTTAAAGTAGAACGAAATGGACTATAATCTGCGCCTGGAGTTTTTTGTATTTTTTTCCCCTCAGAATGTCTGCTTTGGCCTGACGCTGTTGTTTTCCCCAAGCGAGAATGCAGCTGTCTCTGCATGTCTGGGAGGAAGCTATCCATCACCCGGAACGTATCACAAACTATTAATAATGTATCACTGCAAATCAACCTTGTCTCAATAAACACCCCGTTTCCAAGTACAGATAAAAGGTCCAGCAGACAGATGTTGGAATTTATTATCCCCACATTTCCCATTTCTCTAAGAATGGTGTCCAGTGTCAGAGTTGTCCTCTGAGTACTGGAGAAAGAGGAAACTAAGAGTTACTCGGTAACTTCTGTATGCCAGATGCTTACATGAAAATTGTATCAGCAGCCCTGAGAAGTAGGTTTTATCACCTCTATTTCAGATAAGGAAACTGAGGCTGAGAGAAAGGAAGTGACCTGCCTAAGAATATTCAGCTTTGAGCACCAGAGATGAGATGCACACTCTCCCAAATGTCTATTCCAAAGCTGTCTCCACCCCCTGTAATGCAGGACCATCAAGTGGTTAGAGAGCTCCGTTTGCATATTTATCTTTCCTGTCCTACCTCCACAACTCTGTATACAGTGGGTGTTCTGCTAAGCTCAGCCAAATTACATTTTTGAAAGGTAAACATGGAAAAAGACCTGCAGGGCTGCTGTCTGGAAATAGATTCCTGCACATGAGCAGGGAAATGAACCTGTTGAGTACAGAGCAGGCTCCCTAAGAGGTGGTTGATTCTTAAGGGCTGCCTCCCTATTTCTGTTCCTCACTCCCTGTCTCATTTATAGTATCTGTGACTGAGTTGATAAAAATGCAGCTCTTCTCTAACCCTTGATTATGCAGCATATCCAGCTGCACTCATACTTACCTGTTTCCATCTATACATGTCTCCCTGCTTGGTTGAGGAGGGGATGGGCGTTTCTTGTGTGCCCTACACCTCATATTTTAGCACTGCATATAAGTGATGGAGAAAACAAAGAGACCAGCATCTTTAACCCTCTGCATCCACTCCCTGACCCACCACATTATTAGCTCCTTTATCAAGAGAAAACAATGGAATTGCTTGATGCTCAAGGGGCCATGATCTGCTAGTGAACAAGGTCACATTGGACCGAAAAGTAATGAGCATTTATCTACTAGTGCACTGTCCAGAACGAGGGACCAAATCAGCCCATCGCATCCCTGTGTTGATCTAGTGAAGGGATTCCACCTCTACCCCGTCGGCCCTCCACTATTACAGATTCAAAGAGGAGATGTAGAAGGCAGCCGTAGCTCCACCAGCATTTCCTGAGAAGCTCTGAACTGGGCATACGGTCATGTCTGAGCTAAGAGTATAACTGATAGATACTATGTGCTCTCTGTGATTATTGCTATCGTGTGTGTAGCTTTCTAGGTCTACAAATCCAGAATGGAACAGGGGATTTAGGCAGGAAAATCCCACCCAAATCTCTAGCTCCTCTCACTAGATTGTGTTGCCCTTGAAGGCAGGGAAGGTGCCAACACCTGTGCCAGGGCTAGTAGTGTGCCAGCTCTCTCTCACTCAGATTGGCCCAGTGAGGTCACATGATAATCCCTATCAGCTAGAGGAGGAAACTGGAGCCTGGAAAGAATTCAGGTAACTCACTCAAGTCACATAGCTGGTCAAGGGCAAAGCTGGGATTTGACAATGACTTGGAGAAAAATGCATTTCTTGGGATCACGCTTCAGCTGTGTCTATTTAGGAAGAAACACCATGTATCCTTAGTCCTTAAGAAAATAAAAAGTGAAACAAATTCCCTGGGCATTAGATCCCCCTGAAGGAAGCCACTCATCCATTTCTCTTTGAAGCAAGCTCCCAGAGATAGTCAGATGCTGTGCAAAAGAGGTTCCCGCAAAAATAGGCATTGCCCACAGGGCTACATTCCTGCAGCCACAGGGGGATGAAAAACCCAAATGGCCCTAAGAAAACTGAACAATTTTACTGACAAATTAAAGGTTTGGGAGGCAGCAGGAGAAACTGGTCAGCTGAAACTTCAGAAAAAGCCACACTGAACGTTTCAAAGCCTCCACTTCAATTACAGAGGAAGGAGCTGAGGTCTGGGAAGTGGTCCCAATGGGTGTAGAACAGGCATTAAATATGCCCGCTTGTACTCAGCAGGGAGTGAGGACTTTTAAGGAGGGGCTGGAGAGCAGGAGGGGGAGGGGAGAAAAAGAGCAAGAGAGAGAAAGAGGGAGGAAGCAGAAGAGAGGGACAGAAGAACAGAAGGGCAGAGGCACAGAGGGATAGAAGGACAGAAGAACAGAGGGACAGAAGGACAGAGAAAGAGAGAGGGATGTGTCAGGGAAGTCTTGCCTTGGTTATCAAATTGCAGGGCATAAGCAGGGGATGTCAGAGTTTGCTCTTTGCAAAATGAAGATCAGAGTTGGTGAGTGACCAGCCTGAGCTCCTCAGCTTGGCCATAAAGGCTAGCTAGCATTGACTGAATAAATAAATACATGCTGATGAAGCACCTTTCACAACATACATATTATATGTATAATATAATAATATGTCCGATCATCACAGCCCACATGATTTTTTACATAGAAACGTAAGTTCAGAAAGTTTAAGCAAGATAGCTCACAGATGGCAGAGCAATTGTCATCTTTTCCTAGGTACCTAGGAACCGGTTAGGACCTGACAAAATGTATTTTCCTCCAGGAAGTCCTCCTAGTTGCCTCAGGCTGGGTTGAATTTGTATTCTGCCCTGGTACCACTGCTTGTATTCTAAGGGCCCATTTACAATCCTCTCTCCCCTCCCCTGGCCACCAGACCTTCAGCTCCCTAAGCCAGTCCCCCTGCCAGTCCCCAGCGGAGTTCTGGCTCAGTATTCAAGCGCGGTTTTGAACAAACCATCCTGGACCTTCTTCCTCACCCATCTGGGGGGCCGTGGATGCTGCTCAGCCTCCCCTTCTCGCCCAGGGTCCACACTCCGGGTTTTCGTCTCCACCCTCTCCCTCTTCATCCTGCTTCCTATTTCCCCATAAAGCTCTACTGTCCACTTCAAGTCAAGAAGAAAATTACTCAACATATGATGACTTCATAGCCAGGCAAAAGTCACAGAGACGAGTGCCATTCATTTCCTACCCCAGCAACGCCTGCAGTTTCAGTAACAGAAATAATTGTTGGCTATTGAGATGCAAATGACAGTAAGAGCACGGATGACAACAGCAGCTGATTTTCACTGGGGGTTTACCATGCCTGCTCTCATTGGCAGGTACTTCCTCATTTGATTGTCACAACAGTCATGAAACATACGAAGCATCATCCTCCCTTCACGTTTTATAAAGGAAGGGACTCAGGCTCGTGGACACAAAGTCCTTAACCAAGATGACACCACGTAATAATTTGCTTTCTAATTCTAACGTCAGTGACGTTTCTCTTCTAGTAGCTGCCGTTCAAAAACAGAGGCCAATGGAAGGAACAATGGAAATGGTGATACACTGTCTGAGCATCTGTTATGTACCGGCCTGTATTATGCCCTCCACGCGTGTACGTCATTCTGTGAGTTCATGCGTCCAGCAATGAAGTTGGTAGGCACCCCCTTACAGACTGATATAAAAGGAACTTAGGGAGCTAAGCTGATTTAGAGGGGTGAAGGTAAGCACCTGGACCTAATGACGGCTTGAGCTCCTTTCCAGGATTAACAGACAATTTTCTAAAGATAAATGAGGCCACCTGGCAAACCAGCAAGAAAAATACACAGGTCTTTAAGTGCCATTTTATCACACGGTGAAGGCAGGGGCTCCTTCATCTCTGCTTAAAGGTTGTCGCCACGGGGCTCCATGGTGTGGCAAGGTGGGCACGTGGCCCCGCCTGGCGGGAGGCCCTGCCCCCTGCGGCTGATGAGCCCCTTCTCAACGCAGCCTCTTTGGATTCACGGTGGAACGGCAATTATTTAAAATGCGCTCAGGTCTGCGCACTCCACTGGGTTCTTTTGTATCCCACACGTTAAGTCACTCCCTCGGGACAGCTTAAACAGTTCTGTGTTTTTTAACGACAAACTCTCCTTGTCCGTAGCACTGGGAATGAGACCAAGCTTTTGTTTAGCAACTGGTCTGTGTGTGTATTTTTCCAAGTTCATGAGTTTGTATGTATGCTGCTCTTAATGGGCAGTGCATAAAAATGCCTCTTTCTATTTTCTTTTCATTGGCCTCGTTGCCAATAACGGCTATTATCGAGCTATTAGGGCTGGGCAAGAACCGACTTTTCCTTCCAAGATGGGCTGCATTTGTGTGTGTGTGTTCATGCCGATGGGCCGATGTGTTGAACTTCCCTTTTCTTTCTTCCGCTGGCACAGATAGCTGTAGGTCAGCTGTACAGCTTTTCTCCTGACGCGTGGACTCTCTATAGACACTCACATATTTGTGTATTTATATGCACACGTATATTTGCATTATGTATATACGTGTATATTTACATATACACACATAGTTTTACACACATATATAAACAGTCACACACATGTGGATCAATCTGTATATACACAAACACATGTCCAACACATTCACACACACACTCACACACACACACACACACACACACACACACACAGAAAATTTGCTTTTTTCAATCAAAACCGAAGTCTCTGGCAGGGATGTGAACTGAGTTCTATTCCACATCAAAATCTGAGGTATTGTTATGTAAATCTACGGCTCTATGATCTTGTTTTAAACAAAGGGCTTGATGGACTCAGCCCGTACATAGCCCATTCACGCTTTCATTGTCAAATAAAATCATTCTTAGGTTGCATCTGAGAGGCACAGCCATATGGATAAAAAAGCAGGAAAATCGTTCTTTATCCAGATGTTTCCAAATGTCTACTTAGTGTGTACACACAAGATAATCAAATCTGGGAACTAACTTTTTGAACATCCCTTCGCTTCTTGAGGGGTGGCGTGTGTAGGGGGTGGGGTATTAGACTCTTTCATGGAAAGGGGAAAAGAGGAAGTTCAAGTTTGTTTCCTCCAGTATTTTAGGTGAGAAGGGCAAAGTAAAGTTAAGTAGCACTTGTTGAGAATCATCCTATTTTATATCTTTTAATAAATATTTGACACTGTCATCTATGAGGAAGGTCATGTTTTAAAATTCACATCACTTCTATGAAGTGTTATCTTTATGTTATTGTTTCTCAAGCTGGGACAAAGAGTGATCGCTGGCAACTCAGGAAAGGTCAGGTTGACAAGAACACAAACTGTGAAGGAAGGCCCAGGTACTCGGCAGCTACACAACGTTAAGCTCGGTCCTGTGACTGATCTCAAGGCCTGGAGCGACAGAACATATTAGAGCAGTGGTTCCCAAATGGGACAATTTTGCCCCCCAAGGGACATGTGGCAATGTCTGGAGACATTTTTGGTATGGTAGGTAGAGGCCAAGGATGTTGCAGAACACTATAACGTACAGGAAAACCTCCACAATAAAGAAGTATCTGGCCCCAAAGTTAATAGGGCTGAGGCGGAGAATCCTCCATCTTCCATTTAGGACGTCTGGTGCTCGTCTGCATTTTACAGTCCCTGCCACTTTCCCATTTCAGCCTTGTGCCCAAAACCTGGGAGAACAAGTGGTGTGACATTAACAAGTGTTTTAGGAAGAAGCAGAAGGGAGAGGAGGGACCAAATGCAAACTCTGACTCCGCATCCTGCGGGACTGACTTATCCTCTTGATAACTCAGTTTCCTTGTGGGCAACTTTAGAGATATATTAGCGCAAAGCCCGGGAGCTTCTATGGAGGATTAAACGCGATAAGGCTCCTAAAAGAGTTCAGTGAGACAGTGATGCACAGGAAAGGTTCAACCGCTTTGTTGTTATTTCTATTTTCATTGCTGTTATTCCTACTTCATCTCCCATTTCCATTTTCTGGAAAGCACTCAGTTGTTAATATTACCTTTTCTTTTTTAGGAAAGCTTTTACCTCAAGGAGAGGACAGTTTTCACTCATGTTTGATTAGAGACGGCAGCAGAATCAGAAATGGGGGGCGGGGAGCAAGTTGCAGGAAAGAGCTATAGGCTATTTTTTTAATTCCAAGAGATGCTCTTCTATGTACAACTCCACAGACTCTTTCAATACGGCATCTTTAGTGTCTTACTGACATATCCAGATCTCCTTGCAAGTTCAGGTTCTCTCTGCATGGCAGAGCTACACGTCTACAGCTAGGACTCGGCCAGTATGCAGGGCAGAAGCTTTGCCTTCAGCCCAGGGTTGTTCTCAGCTATGTTTGGAGAATACCAGGCAGCCCAAGGGAGCTCACGGCAAACATTTGGGTGACTTAACATCACTGTGAGAAAGACTGGATTAGAGAGAAGAAAAGGGTGAGGATGGAGAAAAGGAGACAAAAAGCACGAGATCAGTATTAGGGATCACAGAGCGTAAGAGAAATGTGCCCAAGGCCACCCTATAAATACATAAGGAAGCCAAAATTCAAACTCCAGAAATCCCTTCCTCCAAGCCCTCTGCTATTCTTCCTCAGACTGAAAGGAATCCCCTGATTAGAGAAGCTATAAACAGGATCCTATATCCAGGTACTTACAAGAAAGGCAGACAGAGGCAATCTTGTTATTGATAAAACACCATAAAGAATGAAATGGAATGTGTTGTTTACTGCCTAGTGCAGAAAGCAGAGAAACAAGAAATATCCATCAAACTCTCCCACATAGAAAATAAACTTTCTGTTGAAAGACAAGAGAGAATTTTTGTGTTGGATGTCAAATCCTTTGTTAATTCTCTGTCTTCTGCCTGTGGGTGGCTTGAGCAGTGACACCCCTAGGCAGGGGTGGCTTATCGTCTTGTTTGCCAATTTTGGGGGGTGCCACTCCATCAGTTGGGGCCTCATGAATGACTGGACAATTCCTCGGGCAAATGGTAATTCTAACCAGTATACATTAGTTCCTGAACGGAACAGCTGAGTAATTATAGAACTTTGAAACATGCTTGGAAGTTATTAATAACATCTATGGAAATGGTGCAGTTCATCATCACCATTGCCATTTGTGCAACTGCCACCAGAATCATTACCCATATCTTCCTCATCACCAACACCACTACCATGACCACCACCGCCATCATCACCATTCACCACCGTCTTCTTCACCGTCATTATCAACATTGTCACCATTATCATAATCCATTACCACCAGGTCATCATTGTCATCACCACCACCACCATCATCGTTATCACTCTGCGTCGGGGACTAAGTTAGCATTAAACATTTCTTTTGACATTCATAGCATGAGGCAGATAGTTCTTATTAACATTCCTCTCTTTGTAGTTGAGAAAACTCAGGCTCAAATGGATAAGATAGCTTCTCCAGGGTTATATTTGGCAGGACACTCCCTAGTACCTAGCCATTTGTTGACATCGTGCCCATGATTTGAGGAACAATGCAAAGGTCCTGTCCTTCCTTAAGCCATCCCAAACCTTCAGTGATGGCCCGTAGCTTGTAACAGCACATTCTAGTTGCATGATGCCTCTTGGCGCATAGTTAATCAGGTATCACAGCTGAGCAGAACGTGAGAAGGCAGAGCCTCTAGTTCCCAGCCCAAAGTTGGCACTTAATACATTAATAGTTGCAGTGTTGGTGGCCTTAGGGTAAGTTTTACAAGATTGTGAATCTTTTCCTAGATCCAAATTAAAGCACTAAAATATACATTTATCTGTCTAATAAGGTAATAGTTGAAACACTCCCAGTTTGGAAAACACAAGATAAGTAGCAAAAATTGTGTTTAACTTCAAGGCTCACCAAGTTAGATGTTTTCTGTAAAAAATACTCTCCAGTAGAGATAGAACTTCTGATTTAGCCTCTGTAGGAGCCTTAGGCCCAAGGCCAGGCCGCTCTGGCCTACCTCACGGGGAGCTGTCGGTCCCTTGCAAGGTTAGAGCTCTTGCCGGGCTGTGGCTAATTCACTTGTTTACCAGACAGCGAACAACTCAACAGCGAAGACTTTTACTCATTTTTCTTGATTCCCTATCCTAGCTCAAAGCCTACAGTAAAGTGGGTGCTCTGATAACATTTTTGAATGAATGAATGAATGGGCTGGTTGGTTTTTGTTTATTGGTTTTCCCAAGATAAAATGCAAGGAGGTATTCTAGGTAAGCCCCAGGGAACACTCCGGTTCTCACATGGTAGTTGGGTATGGGAATCTGCTATTAGGTCTGGTTCAGGGCAGCAATGCCTAGTGTGGTTTTTGTTCCTCTGCAGTTTTAGGGAAGATAAAAAAGGCTTCATTAGGCTGGCAGAGCCATTCATTTGGCATTATCTTTGCAAGTGTGATGCACAACTACTTGTTAAGAAAGAACCCAGAGGATGTTCTACTCTCTTTATGCCTTTTCTAAAATTCTGGTGTTACAGATCAAGGTCAACTGCTGCACTTATCAGGACCCCACTCTCCAACCTTCTCCCCTGCTGGTATTATACCACAGTGAAAGACAAACCAGGCAGACCCTGGAGTTAAAGACACCGTTGCCCCCTATCTGAGGCACAAACATGGTGGAGAATCAGATCTCCATCAGGTTCCAGACAGTAGCTGAGTCAACTGGCTCCTCAGCTTCTCCCTGATGTGGGCCTCTCCAAAGCAGGTCCTTGCCAGCTTGCAGAGGAAAGGCTTGGCCTCAGGCAGGGGCATCTGAGATTGGTGAAGAAAGAAAATCTGTAGCATCTCCAAGGTCTCCAACAAACACAGACCTCAAAGAAGCCCAGCACTCATTTTCTCCACACTGGGTGCCTTTAGGGGATGTTTGCAAGGATGGCATGAGACCATTAAGACAACATCCCTTGGAGAGAAATTCTTTAATGGTTTGTGGCCAAAACCAGAGGGCTGAAATTTCTCCTTTCTGCATAATGAGATGAAAATAGATGGTTCTGTTTAATTTACAGGATTTCAGGCACGCTGCGATCATCTGTTTCCTGACTATTGAGCTACTTCACAACCGGCCTCCTAGTACCCATTCTATCTCCTCCCAGCTCACTCTCCCCACACCGGGGAGAGAAAGGCAAGGCTGCCTATACTATTCTCCAGCAGGAACACAGCAGTACTTTTGGAGTAAATGACAGAATATCAATAATCTCAACAGGGTCCTGCATGACCTGCCACTGTCCATGTCTATGGTGCTCCACGCAGCTTTCCTCTTGATCTCTGAGTTCCCGTGACATCAGCCTCCCTTCAGTTTCTCAGACACCCCATGAGCTCCTGTCCCTTCATCTGCCCACTCTTAGCATAAATCCCATCTGTCCTTTAGATCTCAGATCTGCCTTCGCTCCTCCAGGGATGCTCGCTCTGAAGAACAGCGTAGGCCAAGGCTCTCTATCA
Source organism: Macrotus californicus (assembly GCA_007922815.1). Taxonomy (NCBI): domain Eukaryota; kingdom Metazoa; phylum Chordata; class Mammalia; order Chiroptera; family Phyllostomidae; genus Macrotus; species Macrotus californicus. Next base: position 5,178 of record VMDR010014644.1, on the reverse strand, counting down.
TCTGCTCTCACAGCGCTCTGTACTTTTTCTTTATACCGTTGAAATTCAGATTAGTCAATAAATATATGCTTGTGTGTTTCCACATCTATTATATTGCCTGCAACACAGTAAGCACTCAATAAATATTTGTGGAATAAATATTGTGGAATGGTGGAATGTTATCTTAAAAAATGGGAATTAGGGTCACAAGGGAGGCTAGGTGGACAGTTACCATGTTAATGGCCAAAATTAGTCCATTAAGAAAAAATGATCTGTATTTGTGTGCAAGTGCATGTGCCTGTGCAGGCACACACACACACCCTTTTCTGATTCTGCCTTGGGAGTCTAATATAATATATCTAGATGTATCATGAAAATGTTATTAATTTCAACTTGAATGTACACGGAAGAGCCCTAAGTTGAAGTCAGGGGATGGATTTTAGATTCTGACTCCAATGTGACTCATTGTATGACCTTTATTTTTTATGCCACCTCCCTGAGGTCCCCATTTCTCATAACTAATACAGTCCTCACTCAACGGCTTTAAGAAGCCCTACTGTGTGAAAAGTTGACCTAGATATTTAGTGCAAATAGAAGGCAGGAGCTCCATCTCAGCTCTTGGGAGCCTTCCAGTTTAGTGGGAAACTGGCATATAAATAAACCTTTAGAATAACCAGGTAAGTGCCATTTCCGAGGTTTGGACAAAGGGTTTCAGGAGCAGTAGAAGAGAACAAAGTCAGGGTGGGGTGTGGAAGAGTCGGGGCAGCTCTTCAGTGAAGTCTGCTTTGAAAATTCAGTTAAAGGATGATCTCACCTACCACATAAAGAACACTAATGGACACTAACCCTAGGGCCAGAAAGTACTTAGTGGAAATTCTATGCTCCCTCTCACTTACCGGGAGCAGGATTCCTACTTAATCCTCTAGGATCATTTTTCTTAGCTACAGAATGGAAGTAATAAACTCTCTCTTGCTGTTCTGGGGTGAAACTTAAAGATACTGTACAAAAAGTACTTCTTACCCAAAGGTCCAGCTCATAGTAGGTGCTCAATAAATGATAGCTAGACTTATCGTTCTTGCTATGCTCCATCTCAGTGACTGGCAGGTCAGAGTACATGCTTTTAATGGATTCATAATATTTCTGTGGCCAGTGATTTGACTAACTGGGCTGAGGGGCAAGGTGAGACAGCTGAGTGTTGTCTTTTGATCTGTTTTTCCCAAGGTGATCTTCACAGCCTCCCTCAATGTCAGTTTCCTTGAACTACTGGAGAGTTACAGAATGCTAAGGGGGTTTTCCAGGGGGAAAGCAGCCCCTGACAGCCGTGGTGAACCTGGGAGAGGTTAGATGCATGCAGATTCTGCCAGGGCTCACACCAGGGTCTAGGAGAGGCCATGTGGTCTGCCTTGTTTACTGCCCTCAATAGCTTGAATGCACTGCCCTGACCCTTTGGGGAAAGCCAAGGACGGCTGAATGACATGGAGAATGCTAAGGGCTTTCACACAGAGAGAAGAGAAAATCAAGCAGAGATAACAAGAGTGTGAATATCAAGGGTCCAAGTAAATTTTTAAATCTCTAGGGTCAGATTTCTGAGTGATCTCACAAGGTGTCCATTTGGGCTCTAGACACTTGTACGTTAAGAACAATGAGGCCTCCATTACCAGCAACTTTCGTCCATCACTCAAGATTCACCTCAGACATTTCCCCGCTAAAACCCTCTGGTCTTCAGGTAGGATTAGACCCTGACCCTGCCAAATCCACTGTGTTATTTGTAGGCATCACATTGAAGGAGGAGGACCCATAAGGACACCTCCATCTTTGTCTCTCCGGGTCTCTCCAAATCAGTGCAATCTCTTTCCCGGACACTATAGACATATGGGAAGCACCCCAACTTCTCTTGTGGGCCTTAGTCATGCAAACAGCACCCAGGTTAATTCCATTCACATGCAATAAGTAAACAAATAAACATCCTACTTTAGCAAGTAGACAATCCAGGCCCATGGAATAATAAAAGCATAATGATCTTTTACTGGGATTTCTCCCCTTTGCGGCTGAGCCTCAATGTAGACATGCAAACTTCAGTTGTAGGTAAAGTTCAGGTGGCCAGTCTCTTCTCTCTCTTCTTCCCCAGTGCTTGGACTTCCTCTCCCTTGATATGCCCACTGAGGTTTCTGAGCCTCTCCAGGGTGGGATGATGGGAAGGAGTGCCGCATGGCAGCCATGTGATCAACTGGTGGTCTTGTAGGGGTGAGGCATGAGTCATTTCCCTATTTAAAATCGACTTTCTCCAGAAGCGCTTTTTGGGTTCTTCAAAGACCCCCGGTCTCCTTTGGTGAGGCTCTCTCACCCACTTTCCCTGGCCAGGGAATGATACATCTCTGCTCTGGTGGGACAGCGACTCTCCTGGGGTCTTTCAATTAACCTTTGAGGCAGCCCTTTTGGGAGCAACTTGAAAAGATCCCATGTCGGATTTCTCTCCCTCTTGTATGTGTGAGGAAGGGGAGTGGGACAGCTTTTCTAGATGGTGACGAACACCCAGACAGCATCTGCAGAGTCCACGCCAGGAGCACAGGCCATCCACCCACAGTTCTCACCGTTGCCCCACGGTTGAAGCTGCTAGCAAGCATTTCTTTGTTGTTGTTGCTGCTGCTTTCAAGGCAGGTGTCAGACACCAGGTATGTGCAATGCACTCAGAATTTCAATAGACAGTGTATTAAACTTTCAGAGTAGTTCTTCCAAGGCCCCTCCAAGTGGAGACTTGCAGGAAGGCAATGCTCTCCTCCCCTTTCCTTCGAGGGGAGCTGAGGAGACAGCACATGAACAGCTCTCTCCAAAAGCTGCTTCCTTTCATTTCCCATCACTTCTTTTGTAACTGAATCATTGCATAGTAATATCAGTCTGGTTTTCCAACTTTAGAATAGTTTCTTGTCTGGAGACCTCAGCCAAAGTTTTCATTTGGACATTTCATTTTAACCATGACCATTGATTATAATAATAATTGCTCCACACCAATGGGGACTTAATTATAAGGAATAGCAGCATTATGAATCTGCACTATGAAAACTGCTTCCTTATTTCTCAAACTGGAGAATGCAAGATTGAATTCCTTTGGAGGATAATAACATTGAAAAAAAAAAGCAAGTGGGGTTGAAAATAAATAAAACTGCACAAGGGAGCTTGAGAAATACTTTTAGAAATGTGTTAAATATACAATTACAAAACATTTTAATTATTCTGTAATTGGCCAAGGCCATGGTAGTCAAGTATGTTCCACACAATCAAAGTGGAACAGATATTTGGCTGACGGACCAGACTTACTCTTTAATCCTTCTTAATGAGCATGCATCAGTGACAAAGCAACATAAATTTGAAAGCATTTTGGTAGCATTGTATGGAAATCATTGTAAATGGAAACAAATGCCAGTTTAGTATCTGAAATGGGAAAATTTCACTGATACCACTTCAATTTAGTTTTCTGTCCTAAGTATGAGCTTTCTTACATAAAACACTACTAATGAACCCATTAGCGTATTCCCAAGCATGAACCATGGTAGGTTTCGGGGGCAGGGCATGCCTTCTTGGAGACAGAATTTTGGTCTTCTCTGTTTTTCTGACTAAACTGGGCACGTTATCTTTGTACTCCCAGTGCCTGGGGGAAAATATGCATAATAAAAAGTTGCTGAAGAAATGGATAAAATACAGGATGAATGTGTGAATGGATCTCTATGTGGGCACAGAGTGATGCATAGATAAGAGACCCTGAACTCAAGAAACTCAAGTCTAAAGGAAAAGAGGAGTAAATGTTTTTAAATGATGGAAAGATAAGGTGGGTCAGGGTGAAGCCTCCAAGCAAGGAGCTCAAAGGCTTGTAAAGCCTTCTTATTTCTGATGGAGCTGGCTCTCAGGACTCAGTTCTGGCCCTCCACCTGGGGCTTCGGTGCGGGAGCACTGAGGATGATTCCTACCCTTTGCTGCAGAGAAACTGAGTCGATACCTTCCTGTAAGGTTAGCTTGAGAATGTAGAAGGGGTGATGAAACAGTGGTCTGCTCTCCAGATGTCAGCACACCGAGGGGGGGAAATACAGACAATGGAGCAAACACTTCAAAGGATGAAAATTCATCATCCACCCATTCACTCCACAAACATTAACTGAACACTTACTATGTGCCAAACTTGGTTCTAGGCCCTAGGGATACAAGTGAACAAAAACAGACACAGACTTTGCATGTAAGGAGTTTGGATCCAGCAAAGGGGACAGGCACTAAATGAATAGGTATAAAAATTACCAATAGAAATGTAAAATTGCAGCTGAGATAAATACCCTAAAATAAATTTTTAGAGTGTTAAGAGTATGTCTCAGGAGATGGCTTTGAATTAGTCAGAGAGGACAGGCAGTGGAGCGAGGTAAATTTTCTCATCCCAAAGTCTGAACTGTTTCTAACCCGCAATTTAGCAACACGTATACAGTTTGTGGCACTGTCTCCAACTTCTTCCCCCCCCCGCCCACCCCCCTGCCACCTTTTATATCCTTGCATCCCCATTCATATATCTGTCTTCCAGCCCCGAGTAAACATTTTTATTTTTCATAATTTGTGCCAAATGTTGTGATGGTTGGTCTCATTTCATGAAAACACCATGAAGCGGAGATTAGAAAGGATAATGGAATCAGGGCTTATTTTAAATTCTAGTGCCTGTAAGCTTTTGAGGAAATCGCTAAAAGTTTTTGAGTCCATTTCCTTGTTTAGAATAACTCTTTTTATAAAATAATTTTTGTGTGCACCACATAAGAGCAATTTGAAACAGAATTTTGTAAAAACAGAAAGGGAATCCACGATCTCTTTCACACTTCCATTTTTGTTGTTGCCTCTTTGCTTTGCATCTTTGTAGATGCAGAGAATAACTGGAGTATAATAATCTCAAAGTACTTGGCGATTTGAATTCTAAATCCAAGTTTCTGTGTAAGTGGCCCAATGAATGTGGACCTTAGTCTATGTGACTTCTGAAACTTTCCAAAATTCACATTTTGGTAGAAGAGGAACAATTCCAGAATCTCAGTGTGTCCTGGAATGCTGACAGAGAGAGTGACCTGGGACATGTCCCTGGAATGTCAAAGCAGTGACCTGTGTTCTCCCTGGATCTGGAGGGGGACGATGGGAAACTCCATGGAGGAGGCTCTGGGAAGGCTTCAGTTCTACGGGAAG
>VMDR010014643.1:0-23276 GCA_007922815.1 Macrotus californicus | reverse complement strand
CTGTTATCTGATTTCTTAATAGAAACTTTGCAGGCCAGAAAGGATTGGCACCAAATATTCAAAGTGATGAAAAGTAAAGATCTGTAACCAAGGTCACTAAACACAGGAAGGTTATCATTCAGAATCAAAGGAGAGATAAGGATCTTCCCAGACAAGAAAAAACTAAAGAAGTTTATCACCACTAAAGCAGTATTATAAGAAATATTAAAGGGATTCCTTTAAGATAAAGAAGGGAAAAAATAAAAATATGAGTAAGAAAATATCACAAAGAAAAAAATTCTCACTGGCAAAGTGAACATGTAATAAAAGCGGTGGAACAACCAACACTAAAACTAGTAAAAAGGTCCAGCAGAGGGCCAGGTCACCTGTGGAACTGGACTGCTTTAACCCTATCCCATTGCTGCTGCTGGACCACTGCCCTAAGCCATAGCTTTTCATGCTAGGCAGAGCTGGGGCCATGCTCAGGGAGGCTCAGTAGTCCCAACCTAACCCTGAGCCCAAAGGAAGAATCAGAACTTAAACATGGGGAAGAGGCACTGGCTGGGAGGGAAGAAGGTGAAGGTGAGGGTGTGGCCACATGGGATTAGAGCATCCAACTGGTGCTAGGACAAGACAGTTCTGGAGACAGGGGTTCCCTTGGCTCACCTCCTGTACCTCACTGTTTGCTTACCTCACTCTTACATCCAGGGTTTGGATGCCCTGCTTTGACTGTGGCAGTCTGTACCAGTGCTCATGACAAGGAGACTCAGGCTCTCCATCCCCAGCCTGGATCTCTAGTTCCTACCAGCTTTGGGGCCACACACACCTTGGCCCCTACCACCCATGTTGGGCTGTGCTTGTGAAACTGGGTCAGAGTTTGTTAATAGGAAATGTTTTCCATGAGAATATAAACCTGCATTGGCATTTATACAAGAATCCAGCCATGGTTGACAGGGAAGGGACAGTGGTTGTGAGGTGTCCTTGAAGACCCATGGTCCCTGAGTCCAGTTCCCCAGCCACAGCAGATGGGTCCTCGTCCCTCAGTTGCATAAGATGCCTCCACATAGAAATCCCACAAGGGTCATGGTATCCTCCCCACCCACTGTCATTTCCCACTATGTACCTTTATCAGGTACCTCACTGCTCTCTTGTCGTACCCTTGTTCCAGCCACACTGTCTCAACTCTTCACATTCAATCATCCTACTGAGACTAGAGGATGCTTCTCCTACTACGAGGCACAGAGGCAGAAAGCCTATCCCCTGAGGCCAAGCCTTTTTCTCTCCAGTCCGGCCACCCACACAGGAAAACCTGGAAGAGCTGAGATGTGCTGAGTTCCGTTGTCTGATGGCTTTCTGGAGGCCCCTCACCCAGTCTGGGCTTGGGAGTAGAAGTGGTGGGAGGGGTCGCTGGGGATTAGAGAGCTGTGTGCTTGCAGGAGCAGTCAGAGGGTGTCCCTATCAATCTGGAAGGAGAGACTGAGGGGTCGCCTGTGGATCCATAGTGCCTGAGACTTCCCACATCCTTCCTTCCTCTCAGGTCCCCTCTCCAAGGAGCAGCGCAGACCCAAGTATGGAAACACTGGCCCCCAGAGCATTTTCAAACAAACCACTTTTATTCCTAATTGACATACAATGTCCCAAATGTGCTGCTGCTACCATCCCTCAAGCCCACCCCCACCCTAACGGTCCTGTCCTTCCTCCCTACCTCCCATCCTCCCATGTTAGTAGAATAGCCAGGATCAGCCCTGGGATGAGAAGGAGCCCTTGGCTTCTCTGGGGGACAATCAGGTCACATCTAGTCTACCGGGAAGGGACACTCTGCTGCTCCATAAGGGCTCCAGTGCTGCTTTCTCCAACTCTCTGTGACAGACTGGTCATATTCTCTCTTTTGAGGCTATGAGGAGCAAACTAGCCCCAAAGCCAAGGCTGGCTCCCAGAGACCCTGAGGTTGGCCCCTGGCAGGGGGGCTCTTCTCAGCACGGGCTGGGCCTCCCCCGCCAGAGCACGTTTCCTAGACTTTGGATGGGGGGAAGCTTGGCTTGGGCCTAATGTCTGAAGAAACTGAGACTGGACAGCTCCTGGGGCCTGTGACCTCTAGAGCAGGCAAGGCCTGAGGCAGGGACAGGATGCAGAGGGAGGGTGCAGGGCAGCAGGCTCTCAGGAGAGGCCCAGAGGAGGCCAGGCTGGGGATACCCTCCTCATTCTCACTGGACCCACTGGCCTATGAGTCTCCCTAGCAAGAGAGGTCCCTCTGGGAATGGAGGCATCCCTGGGTCCCAGTCTAGAGTTAAGTGCTCCCATGACCCTGGGGAGCAAAGTGTGACTATCGAGCGCTGGGCTGTGGGTACTCCTGTTGTCCTGAAGAGACAGCAAGGCTTTGGGCCTGGACAGGTGGGTGTCAGTTCAAGCATGCCTTTGATGTTCCTTGAAGTCAGTCTCTACTGGGCAGGCTTTGTCATAGACCCCCAGCTGGGGGCAGTGGCCATGCTTCTGGATATCTTGGCCAGCCTTAGAGTCAGAAGGACTTGAGTCTGATTGGGGTGCACCATGATTTGGGGGTGCTTGCACACCTTCCTCTTCCTTTGAGGCCAGGAGTTGCTTCTCTGCCAACTGGGAGGAGGAGGGGACAGTGACTGACTCTGCACACACATGTAAGAGGAGGGGACAGTGACTGCACACACATGTAAGAGGAGGGAGAGCATGGGGGATGGGATAATGGCATTGGGAGGAGGAGGACAGGGGGTGATACTGTGACTCAAGTCCAAAACAGACATGTGGCTCTCCTACTGTCCTCCTGGGCCATATTCCCCACTTTGTGTCCTTTCTTCCCTTCTGGGCTCCCATCCTCTCTTTCCTGTCATCGTCTTCTTCATATAGTCCTCTCCTTGTCATTCGGCACTGCAACCGCCCCAGAGCCGGCCCCTCAGCGTGCCATGTCTAGAGGTGGGGTGGACAGTCATGTGTGCCCCTGTTCTCAGTTGCTCCCTGTCTGGGTTTACCTGCATGCTACTTCCCATGGCTCACTGGGGGTCCTCCCCCACCCCCAATCTACCTGTAGTACCTCCCTCCCTGACTCACCTAGGGCTCTTCCCTCCTCTATCTTGCTTGTGGTCCCTCCCTCCCATGGCTTACATGGTGTTTTAAGACTCCAAGACAACAAATAGCTCCCTGTACTCAGAAGTGAGCTCTGGGCTGGAAGGAGCAGAGAAACCCTGGACTGCAGCAGTTGGAGCACCTTCTAGCTTAGCTCTTAGGGAGGACATTTCACCATAGACTTGGCCACAGAGAGCCCCACTGGACAACTCTCTAGCTAAGAATGCCTGTTCTCACTGCCCCCACTAGCTCTCGTATACTCAGTTCAAATCCCTTAGAAAACTACTGTGGGGCAAGTTCCAGGTGCCTGAAGAACAAGACACAGGACTAGGCTTTCCTGTGACCTTCCCTGTGCCACCACCATGACATAACCCACTACTCCCTACACACACATTTGGAAGTGGCTTGTCTCAAGTGCCTGCTGCCATCCTTTCTCCACACCCAGGCATTTCCCCTGAGTCATCCTGATTCCCCTGTTAGGAGCCCACCTGTCCAGTGCTGTCACAGGTTGCCATTGGCTCCCAGACTCCCTGGGTAACAGGTCACTTAAAGGTCCAGTGCTCTGTCCTTGCTGTACTTCAACCCAAACTGCTTCCCCAGTGGAAGTGTCACATTTTAATCCCAAGTTTTGGGGGACAGGCCAGTCTCTAAAACACCCTCCCAACCTACAGTCTTACCTCCTTCTGAAGCCATACCTGTAGGCTGAGGCACTGACCATTGCTGCCTACTAGTCTCCACAATGAGAAAATTCAAGTCCAGGAACCAGAGTGACTTTCCAACAGATGCTCAGCATCCATGCAAAGGAGGTGAGAGTGAATTTAAATGGCAGAGTTTAGGACTCTAGACATTCTGTAGTGGGGGAGGGTCAGGGGGTCTGTGAGACTGGGTGGGGTGGGGAGCCATTTCATGGAGGGCCCTGGCAGATAGGCAAGAATCAGAAGTTCCTTTCAAATTTTGTTTGGTAACACAACTGGTGTGTGCCTCTTTGGACAATTTATACTTAGGTTTTTTAAAATTTATACTTAGGTTTTTTAAAGTCATAGCACAAAGGCTTTACTTGATGTTTCCTTTATTTCAGTTCTTGACCAATTTTGGATCCCTCAGTCTGCTTTCTATCTGACTTATGGCTTACTTCAACATGGGCCACACTTTCTGAACAAAGGTCAAACATATAACCTGAAAAAATAATGAAACTTACGGCCACACGGAGCCTAGTGTTTGAAATTAGGATTAACTCAGCGGATCCAGCCTGTTTGGTTGCTGTGTGCACACCATTCCTTAGGAAGCAGTCCTGTAGCCCCATGTACCTTCCAGAGCTGGAAGCTCTGCCCGCTGCAGCCAGACTAGCCTTACAAATGGCCCGCTTTGCTCCCATCCATCAGGAGAAGGCCCTGTAACCTCACAACTAAAACCAGAAATGACTCCTTTTTGGTTTTCAAAGTATTATGTTGTTCTGTGTTGAGCTTTTTACCTTTTGAATGATTTTAATGCTATATTTTAAGAAATGCCTTTGCATGGTTCACAGTCATATTGTGTAAAGTGGAAAGTGCGGCAACGAGTCTTTCTCGGGCCTCCTTCCCCTGCCGCGCAGTCCGGTCCCACAGGATGCCAGTGCTATCTGTTTCCTTCGGTCTTTCCAGAGATGTACCACACAACTAAAAGCAAATGCAAGCTCTTTTCATTTTTTAAAAAATGCTCTCAGTGTTTTTCTCCAGTTAAAAATCAATATGTGTTCCAATATATTTATTTTATATGTAATATTACTTAGGATATTTCATGATCATTGCCTTTGTACTGGTAACATGGCTCCTCTCTTATTTCTGGAGGCTAGAACAAGAACTTCTACAGCCCCTTAAAATTTAAAGTACAATACATGAAAGAATAAGTGGCCAATTTGGCAGATAATGAATGCCCAATTGAATTTGAATTTCAGATACACAATTAATTAGTTTTTAGCATTATTGTGTCCCATGCAATATTTGGGACAAGTCTTTACTGTAAATTAGTTCATTGTTTTCTAAAATTTATACGTAACTGGCATCCTGTATTTTATATGACAGCTTTACCAAAGAAGTAGCTTATTAGGCTATCGTTAGCTACTCCCCTCGAAGAAGGAAAACCCGGAGTGTAGAGACTCAAGTATGCATCTCGGCTGCACCACAAAACCCAATTGCACACACACGTGAAATATGCACACTCCTTGGAGGACACAATTTGTGAGATCCTTCATATAGCACTGATTGTCTAGGCTCAGTGGGGTAAGGACAGAAGTGAGGGACAGGAAGGCAAAAAATCTGCTTCCACTTGTTAATGGGGTTACATTCTAAGGTCCTGATTTGCCTGGGTATTAAAATGTCGCTCTACATGAGATGGATGTGCACTTGGAGACCAAGCCAAAGTTACATCCACCACATCCAACCCCTGTTCACAGAAACCTGCATCCACCTAAGTCCTAGTTTACCAGTCTGAGCCTGGAAGCCTCCAGCTCACTGGCTTTCAAATTTCCCGACTGCATTATATACCCTTCCTCTTTGGAATCTATGCTTATCACTGTATGTGGTTCCATTGGCATGTGAATCAGAGCACCACTGCTTAAAAATACTTACAAGGAGGCTTCTCTGCAGAAGCTTCCCAGGAAGCCCCCAATCTCCATTTCCTTCCTTTCATGCAAGGACCGCCTAGTCTGGTTCCCTGGGTGCCTAGTGCCAAGATGCACATGTATGCACACATGCATGCACTAGAGGTGGGGGTTCTGTCCTGCAATGCTCCCAGAGGCTGTTGTGACTGGTTGGCTCTGGCAGGTGCGCATGCATTAGCAGGAGTGGAAACCAGGGGCAGCATGCCTGGCATGGTACACATCACGAATGAAGTCTTTCCTGGACTCTCCTGAGCGTGTTATTCAGCAGCATTCAACAGCATACCACTAGTGTGTGAAGCAGGAATATTTATACATCCATGGTTATATGTATGGGAGGCTCATGTGAATTGTGAGTGGAGCATCTGGGGCTGTGGGCCTTGTATATATATGTGCATGGACCCTGATCACTCGGAATCATTACATTGCTCTTAATTTGGTTTGGTCGATTCTTTAGGGCCAGAGAATGACCACCAGTGTTGATGTTCTGGGTCCTGTTTATGCATATGGGTTCAGGGGTAACTGTCCTTTAGGCAGGTGGACACTTCTTTAGCATTTGTATGTTCCTGGCATCAGGGTTCCCAGATGGGTGGATCTGGTAGACATAGCTGTGCAGAGAAGAACTTCACATGTGTGCTATTGGTATGATTGGCAGCAATCAGGAAGTCATGGGGCTTTCTGGACAGGAAGTCAGATGTCCAATTGTTCTCTCAGGCAAACTCCCTAAGAATCAGCTGGGCAGCTACAGGTGGGATGGCTGGTGGGAAAAGACACCCTTCATTCAGGATCCAGGTAGTGAAAGTCTATAGAGCCTTGTGCCCCTGGGATCATCTGCCCCAGGATGGTATCTCGACTAGCTCTGTCACTACTTCTCAACCAACCTATCTCCATGTAAACCTCTGTCCTTAGGAATAGGAAAGACTTTAGGGGTCAGTGAAGTGACTGGGTTGGAGGTGGGGATGTTTTATCCCTATAGGGCTGGGGCCTGAGACCTGGAGAGATAGGGGAGTCCCATTCTCAGGAGATACATATCTCCGATATTCCTGAACCCTTCAGACATGCTGTTCTTTGTTTTCTGAAGGCTTGGGATGCTTCTAGCCCTGAGGTGAAGCTCATCTCAGCTTCGTGTTTCACAATAGGATGACTGACCCTCTTTTCTCTACTCCATATTGAGCTGCAAACTCACCGAGGGAATCACATGATCAATGTAGCCACGAGCTGATGCCACAGCTGCCTCTTGCTTCCCTTAAACCCACTCAAGAATTCCTTCCTTGTGATGAGTCTCCTTCTGGCCTTTTCTCTCATGATGAATCCGTCTGCCTACAAAATGTGCCTTACTTACTCGAATGCCTCAATAACTGCTTCTCTTAGTACAGGTGGGTTCCTAGTGGCTCTCACCACCCCCTTCATAACCTATCCTCAATAAAATGACAGTATGTTGTACTAATCATATTGTGTGTTGTTGGCAGAGTGGGGCTCTGCCTGCCTTTATATTTTAAAACATTTTACATTTAAAGTAAAATTCAGTATAATGTGTATACAAGGTTTATGTTTTGAGCTTGTTTTCATTTTGCTTGGTTTGGTTTTGAAATGGGAGGTCATGGATGCTGAGTTTTAGGAGGGGAGGGACAGGCGTATCTTGGTATCTGGAATTAGCAATGAAAATCTCCCACCAGGTGGGATAAATGGAAATTGCTGGAATGGTGGAAGTTGGACAGAGCTGGTTGTTCAGGACATACTCTACATTCCCCCATCTTGCCAGGGACAGAAGAAATCCTCTGCTCTTTTTAGTTAAAATATATTTTAAACATTTTAATTACAGATGCCATACAATATTATATTATTTTCAGCTATATAACATGGTGATTAGACATTTATATAACTTACAAAGAGATCATTGCAGTAAGTGCAGTGCCCATCTGGCTTCATGTTATCGACTGTATTCTCTATGCTGTACTTGATATCTCTGTGACTATTTTTATAACTGGGAATTTGGACATCTTCCCCCTTTCCCCTTTTCACCCCTCCTCCCAACCTCCCTCTCATCTGGGAATTATCAAAATGCTCTCTGTACTTTCGATTTTGTTTCTGTTTTGTCTGTTCATTTTTTTGTTCTTTAGATTTTAATATAAGTGAAATCATATGATATTTGTCTTTTTTTGTCTGACTTATTTCACTTAGTGTAATGCCTTCTAGGTCCATTTGTGTTGTTGCAAATGGCAAAATTTCATTTATTTGGTTGAATAGTATAAATATACCACATCTTTATTCATTTATTGATGGACACTTAGGTTTTTTCCACATTTTGGCTGTTATAAATACTGCTGCAGTGAACATAGGTTATGCATATGTCTCTTCAAATTAGTGTTTTGAGTTTCTTTGGATAAATACCCAGAAGTGGAATTGCTGGGTCCTTCATTGTCTCTTGTTTTAAAGTCTGTTTTGCCTGGTATACGTATTGCTACCTCAGCTATTTTTATTTGTTTGTTTCCATTTTCTTGAAATATCTTTTTCCATCCCTTTACTTTCAGACTGTGTATGTCTTCTGATCTGAAGGTGGTCTCTTGCAGACAGCATATATATGGGCCTTGTTTTCTTATCCATTTACCCACCCATATGTCTTTTGATTAGAACATTTAATGCATTTATGTAAAGTAATTATTGATAGGTATGTAGTTATTGGCATTTTATTATTCATATTTTTTACATATATTTTTAAAGTCCCTTTAATGTTTCTGCTAATACTGGTCTGGTGGTAATGAACTCCTTCAGAGTTTTATTGTCTGGTGAGCTTAATATTTCTTCTTTGATTCTAAATGATAGCCTTGCTGGGTAGAGTAATCTTGATTGTAGGTCCTTGCTTCTCATCACTTTGAATATTTGGTTTTAGTTCCTCCTGGCCTGCAAAGTTTCTGCTTAGAACTCAGCTATCTGTTTTATGGAAGCTTCCTTATACATAACTAATTGCTTTTTTTCTTACTGCTTTTCAGATGCTCTCTTTCTCTCTAACGTTTGGCGTTTAATTATGATGTGTCTTGGTGTGGGCTTGTCTGTGCTTTCTGGACTTGTATGTCTATTTCCTTTACCAGCTTAGCAAAATTTTTTGCATTATTTCTGCAAATAGATTTTCAACCCCTGTGCTCCCACTTGTTCTTCTGGTAGCCCTGTGATGTGAATGTTGTTATGCTTGATGTTGTCCCAGAGATCCTTTAAACTTTGCTGTTCTGATTGGGCGTTTTCTGTTACTTTGTTACCCAAATCACTGATTGGATCTGCTTCACCTAACTTGTTGATCTATTGTAATGTATTCTTCATTTCAGTTTTTGCATTCTTCATTCATGACTGATTCTTTTTCATGTTTTCTATCCCATTGTTATTTTTTTTATCTCTTTGTTAATGTTCTCACTGAATTAATCTACTCTTTCCCTAAGTTTATTGGGCATCCTCATGGCCAGTGTTTTGAATGCTGTCTCTGGTAGATTTCTTGCCTCCATTTTGTTGAATTCTTTTTCTGGATTTTTTTTTCCCTGTGCTTTTATTTGGGACATGTTGGCTGCCACTGACCTCAGTAACACAAGGCTGTAGCACATGCACTCAATAGCATGAAGCAATACTCTCAGGGCCCAGGAAGAAGCACACTGAAGGTCCTAGTTTGTGTAGCAGTCTCATCCCTTTAGTTACTGAGCGAAGCAGGGCCACCGAAATCAGAAGGACAGGACGAATGTGTCTCCCACTGGGGAAGGGCACCTGTGGCATGCAGCAGAGGAAGAATGTCCCCTGCCCCGGAGCTACATAGTTCAATGCGTGTCTGAGTCTATGCCAAGAGCTTCCCAAGTAAAAGAGGGCACCAAAGGTCTCTATTGGGTGCAGCCAGCAGACCTCTCTGCAGGGCTTGCCCAGCAGGGCTTTGCCACGAGCTGGTTGGAGGACTGGCTTGGTGCATTCCCCAGGCTGGTGCTATTAGGGAGGCATGCTCACTCGACTCTGGGAAGATGGTATCAGTCTCTCTGTGGCTTCTTCCGTAGATTCTTGGTTAAAATACTTCTGTTCAGCTAGCTTTCGGTTGGTTATTCAGGCCGAGTGCTCTATAATTTAGTTGTAAATCTGGTTTGGTGCTGGGGAGAAGTGAGTGTAGCTCCCACCTACACCACAGCCATCTTGGGACCCCTGGGTCACTCTCTTAATGTCACTTTGTAACTAACCCCAGCCAGTGCCGTGTGAGGATAATCACTCACAGTATGCCTGTCTGAATTCCTGGCCCATAGCATTTTGAGCAAGTAAAAGTAGCTATTTTAAAGCCCCTCTGTTTTGGGATAGTTGTTACACAACAATAAATAATAGAAACAATTGGCTCAAACACTCACCACCTCCTCAAAGGAAAGTTTACTTAGGAAACGAAATCTGATGAATAGGAGAATCAGTGCAGACAAGGTTTTCAAGGATAAACATTTCCCAGTTTTTCTTCACTTGATCTGGGTATCATCCCTCCTTGCCAGACTGAGAAACCATTGCTCTCAAATTTGTCTCTTCGCGAACATCATTTTCTCATTGTTACAAGATGCTCTTGTTAGTTCTGATTCATCTCAGTTTTACATCAAATTACAGCCATTTATGTCAGACAGGGGGGCTCTAGTAGACACTCAACAGGGCTATTGAGCAAAAATGCAGAGTCCCTGCCTGTGTAGGCACTGCATTGGCCAGTAGGAATGCAAGCACAAATATGCAAATACAATGTGGTCCCTGCACAAATATGCAAATATAATATCGTCCCTGCCCTCACAAAGCTTATAATTTACTAGGGGGAGCAAAGTCACATTCAAATAATGATAATTCAACTCAGAATCTGATGCTTACCTGGGAACACAGCAGTGCTTATTTTTGGCTTGGTGGAAGATTTCATAGGGAGAATGACATTCTATCTGGGCCTGGGAGGTAGGAACTTGGTAGGAGGGAACATTTATCAAAGTCATTCCAACCAGAGGGAGCAGTATGAGTGAAAGTTTCTGATGAGATTGGGACCATGCAAGATGTCCAATGGGGCTTGGGATGTAGCAAGAATTAGGGCAGATGAGATTGCAAAGGTGGCCTGGGGTCTGATTTTGTAGATCTTTGGACATTCAGTCCTTAGAAAAGGAGTTAGAAATTTGTCCTTTTTAAAAATTGGTGAGCTGTGGAAGGTTGAGGGGAGAGGCAGTCCCATCTGTGTTCCTTCACAATTGGTCAGGGTCTTCCTTTTCCTCCCATCCCACGTGCCTGAACCCTTTGCTCATAGACTGTTGATACCATGTGGAAGGCAAAAATAGGTGAGTGACTGAAAACATGTATCATTAGAGGAAAGCTACTTGGCAATCTGAGAAGTAGCTTATCACTTTACCACTTAAAAATAGTGAATATATTTCAATGCTTTTTGTTTGATTGTTTTAAGAGCAAAAAGACTGCCCAATTCTTAGAAAGTGTAACATTGGCAGAAAGCAAGAAAATGTAATTGGGGAGATGTTTTCCCTGCTCTGAAAAACCGGAGTAGGGATGGTTCCTGAAACTCTCAGAAAAATCTTTCATTTCCGGGGGAGAAAGCAGCAGTTTCTTAACCTGTTTTGTGTGCCTGGGATCATTACATATTCTCTCAATCACGAGTTAAGCATTTCTTCTTGGCAAGTGTTCCCTTTAGCCTGAGTTTATCTTGGAAAAATTCTCTGAGGTCTTAGTAAGCTGCATTTATTTAAATTTTTGCAGTATAAATATTGATGCACAGGTTGCTTATCTTATGCTGTTTTGTGTCAGAGCTGCTAAAAAGTTGAAAATAAGGTTGAGTCTCTGAGTTCTGTGACAGGTCTGCTGAGCTCTGTAACCCAGGGGACACACCAAGGAATGAGTGGCCTTCTAAGGGACAAGTAGTGTGGCAGGGGAGGAGGCCATGGCAGGATGTGCACATTCAGAGGCAAAGATCTTTCACTGACACTCCTATGTGTTTTGGGCCATTGAATCTGAGTCGGGTCCAACTCCTAGCAACTGTTGCTTATTCAAGAGGTATGTGTGTAATTTGTCCTTCTGTGATGCTTATTTTGGGGTTTCCATATCAGAATTATGTTAGCTCTGTAAAATAATTTGGAAAGTTTTTAAAAAATTCCATGGAATGTTTTGTATAAACTTAAAAGTTATCTGCATCTTAACTGTCTGTGCACAGCTGGTGGGAGCACCTTATGGGTCTGACACCTTTCTTGGAGGTAATTTGTTGACGACCTCCCCTTGTCCCTTGTTACTTTTCTGGTTATTTGTTATTTAGGTTTTCTGCTTCCTCACAAAGAATTTTGTCAGTTTATATTTTCTTGAAAAGTAGTTATTTCATCAAGACTCCATGGTATTTTGTTGTAAATGGTTTCTTCTGTATCTGCTACATCCCTGTTTCAGTCTTGATTTTGTCTTTTATTTTCTTTCATGAATTAACTAAGGACTGTCTATTGTATATATTTTGCTCACATTTAAACAGCAAGCACACTCTCTTCCTCTTCTTGACAGGCAGTGGGCAGAGAACTGTTCTAACAGCTCACCAAACACTATGTTGAAGTCCCTCTGTGTGAGAAATGAGCACTCCAGGTACATTATCTTACAGCATCCGTCTCCTTAGCTATAGCTACAGCTTTTGGCTACGAGATGGGAGTTAACAATTTCTCCTTCATGTCTCCTTCAGCTTCCCAATCATGTCTTTGTCCTCCCTAAGATCCCATTTAGTTTCGACAGGATGATGAGTATTGGGAAAACATGTCACACTTCAGAATACCACTTAACACTCGTGTTTGCAAATGATGCAGGTCTCACAAAGGAAAAGCAAATTAAGAATACACCTGTTTGCAGATAGGATAGGGGTGTAACCCGTCATAATCTTCTTGTTCAGCTTCTTGCCCATAAGTGCAGATTTACTGGTTTTTAACCTCCATGACATTCACTGTCAAAGACAGTAGGCGTGTATTCTCCAGGATATGCATGCGTGTACAACTGAGCAGTAGGCAAGTTTCACCTACAGCTTCGTCTTCCACCACCACACATCTGCCGACCTGCATCAGGGCCATTCTCTGAGTGGCTCATGGCCATGGCTGGGCACAGAGGCAACAAGTGGTGGGCTTCGGGGTACTGGGGTCTCTGTCCACACCACCTTGCCTTCAGTAGACTGGGAGCTGAACCAAGCAACAGAGAGACCCCAAACTGTAAGAAACCCCACATTTGCATTTCAGTGGGGATCTTTGAAGGCCTGAACATCTCACTAGCTTAAAAGAAACACAGTTGCAATAATAAATTCAAGAGAGATGGCAATGGTGGGGGACTATTTGGTCTATGGTCATTTGTCTAGTATAATGCAGGTTGCTCCAAGCATTATGTAGCATGGTCTTTCTGAAACAGGCTGTGGGTCTCTGTGCACCCAGGAGGGTCTAGCAGCTCCATTAATGAGCAGCAATTTGAGTGTAAGGCCCACCGAAATGCGTTTTTAGAAGATTCAGCTCAAGGTAGTAGAAGAACATAGCACACAGCTAGGATTTGAAACCCGCTACTGTCATGAAAAAAAATCTGTGACTCTGAGTATTTTTTAATCTCTCTGAGACTTAGTTTGAATACCTCTAAAATGGAAATCATATCTACCTACCTACAAGGATTATTGCAAATATATAAATCAGTGAGATTGAATGGGAAAAAAATGAGGTGGCTTGCAAACTGTAAACTAAATTGAAAATGAAAGTTGTTGATGCAACAAGCATTTGTTGAGGGACTATAAATTATATTACCGTTTTGTGCACATAAACTGTCTTAAGGGTTACAGCAATTTACCAGGTATACCTTTCAGTGCCTCATACCATTTTAGCTGACCAGTGGAGAAGCTTCCATGGGTAAGTCTTTCTCTAAAATGATTCTATTTTATATGGTAATTATTTCCTTATCTTATGGGCTAGGTTTTAGAAATAATATGGATTTTAAGATGTCAAGGAGCAGGAAGACTTTTCAACATTTGCTCCTTGCTTTTGTTGATAAAAGGAGACCTGTGCCAAGGGTACATGCTTCCATCAGACATAATGAGGGAAAATTCTGCACAGGGCTTACCTGGTTAAGTGCAATTAAAACTAGCCTGTAATTTTTATATTGCTGGTAGTTGGGAACCAACATTGGAGCTACTCATTAAATAAATTACCTAGATTAAAGAGTTTTCTGTGATTTATAAACACAGGGAGGAAAGATATCTTGAAAATCCATGGTTCCTGAAAATAAAGACTAATGCAGGATTGCTGGACAGGCAGCCCTAGATCCTGCAGCACGGCCTGCAGAAACTGCTGATGAGGCCCTGATAGCAGGCCCACGGAGGGGATTACAGTTGGCTTGGAACCAGGATGTTCCTGCTGCTCCTGCCTCTCTTCAATGTGTGTGAGCGTTGGCTAGCCTGTAAACTCCCAGAGGCTTGGTGAGGTCTCCCCAAACCCGATGTGCATACAGTCACCTGGGGATTTGTTCCAGATTTTGGGGCGTCCAATGCAGTCCTGGTTTCTGATGAGCTTCTAAGTGATGTTGCAGCTCCTGGCCTATGTACAATCACATTCTGAATCATGAGGGCTTCAACAGTAAAGTTAAATCCATTTAACTTCCAGTCCAGGTGTAAATATTAGTCTCAGTTAAGATTTGTTCCAGCTGCTCAATGAAGTTATGGAAGTAGGGCTTTCCTTTGCTTTTTCCTGTGCTCTCTAATGTCAGTCACACCTTGTGGCCGGCTGTCCTCATGGCACAAGATGACTGCTGCAGTCCTGGGGGCTTCGGGTCAGGCTGCCTTGGTTGTGGCCCACAGAGAACTGTTTTCCCAGTGTTTCCAGCAAAAGTCCTAAGAGTCGTTCTGGTTGTCCAGATGAAATAAAGTGACTGACTTAACCCAGGGTGTAGGCCCCATTCGAGGAGCTGAAGGTGGAGGGAAGTTCCCAGAATAAAATGGAAATCGGGGCAATAAAACGGGGGAAGTGAGTACCGGGGAGGCAGCCAAGGAATGTTTCCTGTAGAGTCATATGAGATAAAATTATTTTAGCAAGTGTAATGTCTTATATAAATATGAAATATAAACAGCCTGCACACTTCCCCATCTGATTTTGGAAACCTTTCTGAGTGAGGAAATAGCAATTTTTGTTAATGTTGTATGTGTTTTGGAGATCACGACACTGTTTTAGAGATTCCCAGTACATATTTTTATTTCTTAGTTTTACTACATTTAATGTGACTTGTGTCAACAGGAGTCATGAGAAGGGTTAAAGTGAAAAATATTTTTATAAAAAGATCAGAAAATCCACAGCAAAGGAAAACCCTTTTAAGGTGATCTGTAATTTGGTTTTAAAATTTAGCTTTAAGTTGAACTCTGCTGTCTAGCTAGTCTTGGAGGGGGACAAGGGAAATATGGAATCAAATAGTTGTAGCAAATGAGAATACCTAGAGAATTAAGTATCAGGTCTGATTGGGGACGGGGCTACTCTCCCCAGGACAGAAAGAATGGCTTGCTGATTAAAACAAAACATCAGATTTATGAGAGTTGTCCACAGTTAACTACTCTTGCCATTCTTTTGCCCAAAGCTTTCACAACATTTGTCTTTCACTCTGACAGAGACCACATACTGGCTCCCCAGCCAGCCAGCCAGCCAGCCTAGCAGAGCAGGCGAAAACTGGGTTGAGCCCAGCATTTATGATGGAAAGGGTGCCAGGGCTGAAATGAAGAGCTCTTTCAGGAAATTTCTCTCCATAGGTGGACCTGCCCCAGTGCCATGGGGTCACCATCTGGAAATGAATTAATTCTAAGAATCCTGACCAGATTCTTTCTCCCCATTGCTAGTACTACAGTTTACCAGAATTTTATGTATAAACAACTCAAATAGACCCAAGGGTTTGCTGTACAGAGACAGAGTTGTGTACAAACATCTCAAGTGGACCCAACGGTGTGTGATACAGGGCAATGTCTATGCACATGACAAGGGTGGCCATATAGCTGGGTGCAGGTGTGGCACAAGCTGTATAAGGCTATGGATTTGGGTGCTGGCCTCTGCAAAGCCTAGGCATCTTTTAAGCAGTGTTCAACTAATAATGTAACCTTACCCAAAGAGTAGAAGTTTTTTATTAAAATTGAGGGTCATCGTGGGAACCTTGAACTTGCAGTTGGTGCTAGAAGTGGGGCTGGTCTTATAGGCTGTACCCATTCAACTTTGTAGTTGGCATCAGATGTGGGATTTCCTAGAATGACCCTGATATACTGAAACCTGCAGTTTGAAAGAGAAAGGATGAGGAGCCTGGGGTTGATGAATCTTTGATTTTTGAATGGCTACCTGGTCACCCATAGTATGGAACTGCACTTTGCTGGGGTCAGTTACTAGAGGTAAAAGTTACCAGTGGAGTTTAGAGATAAATCCAGCTCCCAAGGAGTTAGCTTACTGGGTAAATAAGGAAATTCGAAAGAGTAAGAAATAAGCATATACAATCCCTTGGCTATTGGTACCCATAATAGCTAAAGTGAAAGCAAAGAATGTTGGGGCAGATCCCTCCTGTAAACCAGTCTTAGAGTTCAGCCAGGCTGAGCTATAACTGCCAGCTGCAGAGATGCCATCGAAGGGATAACTATGCTGGGACAGCAGAAAACAACTTGAGGAGTTCTGGTCTCCAGGACAACGTGCAGGTGGGGAAAGGGCAAAACCAAAACACTAGTGAAACCAGGGGTTACAGTGTGAAGGAGCTGTTGCACATTGTGCATTAGTATCATCCTCTGCCTGAAGAATCTTTACCGAAGTGTGCTGTGAGGGACTACTGTAGGGGTGGTATCTTTGGTTTGGGATGCTGCAGAGTAAAGGAGCATGTTTGGGTTAACACAGGACCTGACTCACTACTGAACAATCACAGCTGGCTACATTGATCCTGGCACATGATAGGTGGTTCCCAAAAGGACACCTAGTCTGGTGGACTGGATAAAAGCCTCTGCAAAGTGAATGTAACCTGAGAAGGGGCACTGCCCAACTCTCCCCATAAATGCCAAGTGGAACATCTCAGAAGAAACAGCTGATATGCTTGACTGATTGGGATATTCATGCACTGAATATGCCCCTTACTTAAGGCACAGTAAATGCTATGATTAAAGTGTCCCCCTCTGCATGGGTACTCATGTAATCCAGCTGCTGCACCATTTATTGAGCAACAGTCTGAGACGATGTGTATGATTCCTTGACTGAGCTTCCCTTATGGGTTTTACAGATGTTAGAAACTTAGAATGATTCACAGGAAAATGAGGAAAGACAAAAGGAAGAGTTAAGGGAGTCTACCCCGGAGGGTGGAAATCCTTAGATAATTGTTGAGAAATGGGATGAGAAAAGTGGACATGGATGAGTAGAAACACAGGCTTTAATGCAGCACTCTATGATTGGTTGGTAAAGTCCTACTAAGATGTACAATTAGATTGGGAAGATACGGAGAGGCAGTGGTTGGGATTAAAGCAAATGCTTAGATTAAAATTGGAATGTGAAGTGGTTGCATTTCCTTTATCTGAACATCTTTTCCAGAGATGGAAAATTTGGGTAAAAACAATTGACAAATGAAGACAAGGAGAAATAGTAGCTGAGACTAAAGGAATGAATAAATGGGTCATGCAGTGAGGGAAATCCAGTATTACACTGAAGACTTGAGAGAGACTCAGAGCAAGAGAATAAATGATCGCTTAGCCCAATTGCACCAGATGTCCAGGAGGGTGACGTACATGCTCGCCAAGGTCCCCTCTGCTTTGGGAACCACACAAGATTGAATAGAAGCCTGCAAATCTCAGTGGCTTTGCTCTGGGAGACATTTTGGTTGAATAGTAGGACAGTAAGCTAGACTGAAGGTTAATGAATGAGTAGAATTCTATTAATGTGACAACATCATGAGGTCCTTATTTTCCACATTATGTCATTTAGGCAGGGATTGCTGGGTACTGCTCCTTACAGGTTCATTGAACCATGTGGTATACAACTCTCAGCTGACTGATCACTGTGTATCTATAAACCCAGATGATCAAATGTTTAGAAAGCACACCTGATATGGTATAGTGTGCTATCCAGAAATACACTTTGCCCTTGTTTTTGTGAATGGAAAGCTATTAAACAGAATAAGGAAAAACCAGTTGGTACTGATGGGATTAGGGTAGCAGGTACCACATGGCAGTTCTGAATCCCCCTGGGAACAGCCCCACTTGGTTGAGAAAGTCAATGGGAGACCTTGTGGCTTAGTCAGACTAAATTACATCTAGCTGTGACTACCACTCACTTAACCCTAGAATGGAGGACCCAACCTTTTTCTAAGGGCCCTTAGGACACAATGGCAACAACATGTGTAATAGATTAAATAATGCTGGCCTGCAAAGCAGAAAAAGCCTTTAGGAGAGGTAGGTTTTTGTCAAGGCATCTTGGGATAAGCTGAATTCACTTATTTTTAAGTGATTAAATGAATTCAGTTTTAATGAGGAGTAGCAATAGAAGAAAAAAGACATCAACTAGAATGAACAGATTAGAGGGATTCTCTTCCAGGAAGAAGGCAAAGAGTGAGAGTCAGCCTGAAAAAAGAATGAGGCTTTCGTAAAGTGGGTCAGGCAGACTCAACAAATAATGCTGGGTAATACTAGGGCCGAGTGCTGGGAATAGGCTTGTGCGCTGACCCGCCAAGACCTCTTGTCTATTTTAGTACAGATGGAGCTCAAGGGGGCCATGGGACAATGGTCTTCCATCCCAGCTGCTGAGGCTCAAGGACACACCTGCGGGAACCTTACGGCCCTCCAAACCTGTGGAAGTTCTCTGCGGTAATTTACACTCGTGTACTACATCTTCTCTCACTGCAGGACAGATTAAATTAGACATGTTCTGTAATGCAGTGAGCAGGGTTAGGAACTAGTCTGAATACCACTTCTTCCCTTCCCACAGGGGGAATGGGGGCTCTGCTGCATGACAGTAACCAACTGTCTTGGTAGAAATCTATGAACTGAGACAAGTTGAATGGCTTTGTCCCCAGCTGAGACAGACCCTGCAAATAATCAAATTATGGTTAACATAATGGCACCTGTCCATAATAATATTTGGTACACAGGCAAGGCTTGGTTGTGTTGGAAGGCACAGCAAATACTTCTGTAATTCTAACTGATTTTCTTCTGAAGTGAAACAGAGCTGTCCCATACTGTGATAGATATAACATTGGCATTTTTGGTAGGATTCAACTACCGTATGTAAATAAGTCTTGTGATTATACTGACATTAATAATCAAATATATTGGGGGAGTGAGTTAAAGCTTCCTCAGGGTGGAAGGAAAATGGAAAATGACTGGCCTGAACTGGATTTAGCTGACCATCACATAATTTTGATGCCAGGTCATTCTTCTGCACAAGTTTATCACAAGATACAAATAACAGTAGATCAAGGGTGGAAAAAAGTAATCAAATTAGTACAAAAATAAGAAACTCTATGTAATGGTTTTATAGGCTGGATTAATTTCGTTAAACCTGCCTGTACCCCACACTGGCTTCTTCAAATGTTAGGCATATACATACTGATACCATTGTTATCTCTGTCATATAAGTACTATACCAAATGCAGATTCTCAAACAAATATGATTATTTCGCTCTAAGAGAGCCTTGGCCAAAGGCCAGGGAGTGGAATGTGAATAAAGAATTTAAACTTACCCAAGGTGAGGTCTGGCCTTTGCGCTCATCTCCTGGGAGGTGCTCTCTAGTAAGAGTGTCTCTTTACCTGGGAGCTTTGGGCCACACGACATCTGCTCTACCTCTGAAAGGTCTAAAGATCATTTGTGTATGCAGTCAACCATGTGTCCACAGTAAAAACTCTGGACAGACACCAAGGCTTGGGTGAGCATCCCTGGTTGGGTATATTCTGTGTCTGTTGTCACACATCATTGCCAGGAAAGTTAAAACTGTTCATGACTCCACAATGAGAGGACACCTGGGAGCTCCATGTTTGGAAACCTCCTGGACTACACCCCAACCAAATGCATCTCTTCCCTTGGCTAATTTTAATCTACATTCTCTATTGTTTTCACTGTAATAAACCATAACTACAGTTATTATAGTTCTCAGTGAGTTCCGCTAGTGAATTATTGAACTTGAGGGTGGTCTTGGGAACCCCTGAACCCTGCAGTTGTTGTCAGAAGTGAGGTTGTTCTTATGGACCACACTCCCTAACTTCAAAGGTGAATTTTAAATTTTTTTCAGACCATTTTTTCCTATACCCAGCAACACCATTTACTTCTTCAAATATGTCTCTGCCAGAAACATTATCCTTTAAATGGTTCCTTGGATGCCATTACAACTATGGCATAATCTGTAGTAAAGCACCATTAAGATGTTAATACAGATATATGTGTGAATTAAAAAGTGACTCTAAATGCATAGTAACCAATTTACTTCACATTAATAATTCAGCTAATTTTATTTGTTTCTAAACAAAAAGTAAGGAGAAACCAGTCCACAGAGCAATTGTAATAGTGTGCACAATTTTTATTAAACCGAAATAAATTCTTTTAAAGTTCTTGGCTTATGAAAGTCACCCAAATTCCTTTTTTTTCCCCTATCAAGTTTCTCCTTTTAAATTTTTCCCCTTAGACTGAAGTTAGAAAGTGGCGTGCCCTTCCATCCTACATCTCATGCTGGGGTAAATGGAGAAGACATTATTTGGTATCCCTAAGTTATAGTGCTTTTAACAGGAAATCAAAACCACCTCTAACTAGAGTACTATTTATTCTTTTCCATTTGTTTCAAATAAGTGCAGTAAAGTGATGGGAGATGAACTAACAAAGAAGAAAAATGGCAAGGCATGCTACACAAATAATTTTCAAAGACTCACAAATTGAACATTTTGAAGATTTTCATGCTTGACAATACTGGGTATCTGTGATTTGCAAAGTGATTTACAAAGCAATGTTCTTGGCCTGATTTTGTAACTGGCAAAAACAAACAAAAAAACTTCAGCCTCCTCCCACACCCAAAGAAAAGGCCCAGCAAAACCAGGGGCAGGCAAATAATAACATTATTCAGAGTCATGGAGGAAATCATGAAGAATGCCAGATTCAGAGCCAGTGCCCCAGGCAACATTTTTCTGGTTTTCCATTTTTGCATGCCTTGGTATTGGGTTTCGGTTGTGGTTATTCGACTTATAGGCTGGTTGTATGTTCAGCTTTTGCAATATGTCACGGGCACTTTATTACACATTTGGCTCTTTGTCTCTTTTAATTCTCCTTTCACTGATTTCACTATGTCAGCATGCACCACTGCAGGAAAGTCTGGCTATATGTCAGTCTAAAGACAGAGAGTGGAAAAAATCACCTGGTGATAGTTTGCATGCAAAAGAGGTGCTCATTTTAAGAAGAATTCATGAAGTTCTTTGTGTCAACTCTTCCAGGTTACCGCAAATGATTTAATTAATTGAAGAATGTACAGACAAGTGTGAGAAACACTTTTATTTCAAAAAGCAATATTTTTAATCTTGTTTATCTCCAATTTTTAAATATGTGGTGGTATAAGAAAATAATTTTAAATATAAAATGATTATGTAATAAATATGAAACAGGCATATGATAAAACAATAAAATATACAAACTTACAATTTGTATATTTTTATGCTTATAATTCTTACAGAAACATAAAACAAATAGAAAACTTCAAATTATAGACCCCTTGATAAAACCCATCCAAAAATGAAATTCTAAATATCATCTTTATCTTAAAGTGCCTGGTGATAGTTTCTTCTGGAAGGAAATCCCCTTGTAAAGTAACTATGGTGCTGAGTGCTACGGCATAGATATTTGTATCTGACCAGTATTTACTACTGAGTGCCGTGTGACTACTCAGTCCCTCACTCTTTTCTCTAGTGGCACTCCTGAACAAATGTTATGTGCATGTCTGTTGGTCCGCGTGTGGCATCAAACATCATATGTGTACCAAGGGCATCTCATTTCTCTTCATAGTAGCTCATGAATATCAGGCCAGTGAGATGCTGAACTCTCCCAACGGTTTGTACTTGGTTATATTCATTGATTCAAATGATCCAGGATTTATGTGGTTAATTTTTTTAGACAATCATCAAAATGAAAACACAAATTAACAAAATAGAACTCTTAACACAGAAATCAGGGACAGTAAAGATTATATTACTTGGTTTTTAGGATCCATGGGCCTGGCTTGAGAAATACTTTTTTAAAGATGCATGTTTTGATTTGACTATACTTACTATACTTGATCTACTATTAGTTCTCATTGTGGGATAATTTAAATATTTCTCTATTTTAAAAAAAACCTTTCTTTTTATTGATTAATTGAGAGAGAGAGAGAGAGAGAGAAACATTGATTTGTTGTTCTACTCACCTATGAATTCATTGGTTAAGTCTTTCATGTGCCCTGATTATTGAACCCGCAACCTTCGTGCATTGGAACAATGCTCTAACCAACTGAGCTACTTGGCTAGGGTTTTCTAGGTTTTTATAAGAACTATTAAAATACTGTATGTGAAAATACAGGGTCCAGCAGAAGTAATGCCTGCTTGAGTGTGGTTGGTAGGCTAATAATATGGGTGTAATCATTTATAGTTTTAATTTGAACATTTCACCTAAAATGTCATATGGTGTGCTTGAGTGTGATATTGTTATGTTACAAAATTACATGCTTATGATTTTGTAATAAAAGATTTTGTAACAAAAAAGGGGTGTTATTTGTGTCAGACCCTGTATTTTACAAGTTATAAAGCATTTTAAATATGTAGTTAACTTTCCCTCCCTCTTTCATTTTCTTCTTCCTCCACGACATATGTAAGTCACACACTGAGTCTTACTGGCACAGCTCCCTTTAAGTTTTTTTGCCTTGATCTTTTTTATTTGTGAATTGATTAGCTGTCATTCATTACTTCAGAGGGCAACTTCATCGGACAATTTATCACATTGACAGAGAGATACTGATAGACCCTTCCTAATTTCTTGGATGTTTGGTAAAGTGCATGACATCATAATGCAGGAAGGAGACTTACTGAAAACTTGCTTTTGGAGATCTAGAGTTATTTTTTTCTTTTTTTTTATTGATTATACTATTACAGTTGTCCCATCTCCGCCCCCCCTGCCCCGCCCTGCACACCCTTTCCCCCCACACTCCTCCTCTTTAGTTCCATGTCCATGGGTCATATATATGAGTTCTTTGGCTTCTCCATTTCCTATACTATTCTTAACCTCCCCCGTCTATCTTCTATCTACCATTTATGCTTCTATTCCCTATGCCTTTTCCCCCTCTCTCCCCACCCACCCCCCTGATGATAACCCTCTGTGTGATCTCCATTTCTGTAATTCTATTCCTGTTCTAGTTGTTTGCTTAGTTTGTTTTTGTTTCTGTTTTAGGTTCAGTTGTTAATAGCTGTGAGTTTGTTGTCATTTTACTGTTCCTATTTTTTATCTTCTTTTTCTTAGATAAAACCCTTTAATATTTCACATAATAAGGGCTTGGTGATGATGAACTCCTTGAACTTGACCTTATCTGGGAAGCACTTTATTTGCCTTTCCAT
>VMDR010014642.1:0-23277 GCA_007922815.1 Macrotus californicus | reverse complement strand
CACCAAGCAACAGGTTAGGACAAGTAATTCAGGATATATAATCCATTTGAAATTGCAGGGGAAATTTTGGGAAGTAGAATGTATTTATCAGAGTTGGAATTTGGCCAAGAATCTAAGGAAAAACATCAATTACTCTTTGATTATATAAAGTAGCATATAAACACTGTTTAACTGAATTTCTGTCTAAGGTAACAACTTCAGAGACCCACAGAAGGGATAGATCATCACTGGACAAATTCTTCCATTAGGAAGAGTTCTTTGTACTTTCATAGTAACCTCTTGTACCTAACAAAGAAAACCTCTTGTCAGTTTTGTAGCAAAAGTGAATCTTAGTTAATGAAGTTGAAGGAAGTAAGAGGTCATTTCAGCAGTTCAATCTGTTGTGCACATTAAATTCTTTTAGATAGCTCCCTTCAGCAAAGTAACTCCATAATCTCAGATACTGCAATGTGGAAGAGACCTCAAGAGAGCTGATTTCATCAAAATCAGACAGCACCTCTCTGGTCCAAGACAGTTTAGGTATGATATTGCTTGACGTGAAAGCGAGGGAATGGATTGGGTAATTTTCCAAGATCTCCAACCACCTTCAACTTAAGAATTCTATTAAAGGATCTAGACCAAAACATAACAAATAAATAAGATGAAGGGATCAATAGATTTAAGAGATACACCAACTAAGTACATGTGGACCTCTTTTGAAATCTAACTCAAAGCAATTGTATTTTAAATATGAACTAATTGGAGAAATTGAACACCAATTGAATTTTGATGTATTAAGGAGTTTCTATTAACTTTTAAGTATAACAATAAAATGCGTACTGTAGTATTTGTAAGTGAAATGATATAATGTCTGAGATTGGTTTCAACATAATAGAGAAGTTGGTGAGGGTACAGTTGAAACAAGATTGTGCACGTGTTAATAATACCTGACGCTCAATGATGGGTGTGCATGAGGATCCATGATACTATTTTCCTTCACTTTTGCATGCTTGCAATTTTTCATAATAAAAATGTATTTAAAGTAAATTAATATGACTATTCACCATAGGTTGGAACATAGATGGGATGAGCCATGACTCACGTGAAATTTCTAGTAACACAAAAATTTTCTTTTTTCCAAAAAAAAACCCCATAAAGAATGTAAATGAGAGTAACATTGTATAGCAATAATCTTGAGATTTTGCTAATTCATAAAATAAGTAAATTTTCTAAAACTCAAAATTGTTTTAAAACATAAACTCTTACAGTATTGTGTTTAATTTTTTTCCAATAAAAGTTTTTTTTAAATATATCCTAAATCCAGCAAACTGCATTATTTTTATAAACTCCAGCTGAGCTGGACTCAATTAATTAATGTTTTATTGACCAATAGGTGGTTTTTTCAGCACTTTTGTTTTTTTATGTGCAGTAAAATCATTCACTGTATGTTTGTAAAGATTCAAATAAAATTTGCTGGATCCCTACTTGTTCTCATTAATATGCCAAAAAATATTGTGATTACCAGAAAAGTAGAAAATGGTATCTGCCTTTGAGAATGTGCAGATTAATTTGCAAGATGAGATTTACATAGGAAATAATTGGAGAATAAAAGTCTGAATGCTAAATAAGTTTCATTGCTAATCAAACCTATAGTTTTTTAAATGATCTCTGAACCCAACCAATTAATTGTTCAGTCAGATTCCTACATCTCCCTATTTACTTCAATAAAATTACGTTTATTTTATTGCTGCTTCAATTTTTTTTAGAGCCTCTCGCTGTCTATGTGCGGGCAGACTGTGAACTGACTCAGCATGGTCACACTTTGATCTCCTCCCCTCGAGGCTTCTAGCCAATAGAATATGGCAAAGCTAATGGAATGTCCTGTCACTCCTGTGATTGCATTTTGTTATATATCACTCTGTCCTGCTAGCAGATCTTAGAGGCTCTTCTTTTGGCTTTCTGAAGGAAACAGCTCTGTTGGGAAAGTCGACACGGCAGGAACCTGTGGGAAACCTCGGGGACCTGCAGGCAGCTGCTAAAAGCTGAAGGTGGCCTCCAACTGACAGCCTGCAAGA
The DNA here is from genome assembly GCA_007922815.1 of Macrotus californicus. NCBI lineage: Eukaryota > Metazoa > Chordata > Mammalia > Chiroptera > Phyllostomidae > Macrotus > Macrotus californicus. The sequence goes on along the minus strand of VMDR010014642.1, from coordinate 21,223 downwards.
AGCCAGGGCCCTCAGTCCCACAGCCACAAAAAAATCATTCCAGCCTATTGCTGCTTCTCAGCGTTTTAGCTCAGATCAAGTGTAGTATCTGTTCTTTTCAGTTTCATGTCTGATATGTCCTCCACCCATGGGCAATATATTACATGTACTTTTGGAGCAGGGAGGTGAAATAGCTTGCTCTGCCCACTCTGCACGTCTACCTGGTATTCCAGGACTTCCAGGAATGTGCACCCCTCGGGGACACAATAGATCAAATGAAAGGTAGAATACTCACTGGTAGTGGTTTCTTACCTTTCACAGCTGGTGCCCTTTCAGAACACTCAGCAGGACCTTGACTGGGTAGCTCAGTTGGCTAGAGTATTGACCCAATACCCCAAGGTTGAGTGTTCCATCCCCGGTAAGGGTACATACAAGAATCCACAAATGAATGCATAAACATAAGGTACAGCAAATTGATATTTCTTTCTCCCTTCCACCTTCCTTCTCTGAAATCAATTTTAAAAAATTAATCCAGCCTACAAACTGAGTGAGTTTGGAAGCAGCCCAGACACCACCTTGATTACAGTTTGATTAGACCCTCAGCAGAGAACTCAGCTAAACCATTCCCAGACTCCTGACCACAGGAGATAATAAATGTGTGTTATTCTAAGCCAATAATTTGGAAGGAATTTTTTACAAAACAACAGAAAACTGTTACAGTAGAAATTTTTAAATTGCAATATATGAGTACAGTTGAATCCTGCTGTGCATTGTTTAAAAAAAAAAAAAACAGCCCTGGCTGGTGTGGCTCAGTGGGTTGAGCCCTGGTCTGCACACCAAAATGTTGCTGGTTCAATTTCCAGTCAGGGCACATGCCTGGGTTGCAGGCCAGTGGAGGGCATGTAGGAGGCAACCACACATTGATGTTTCTCTCCCTCTCTTTCTCCCTCTGTTCCCCTCTCTAAAAATAAATAAATAAAATCTTAAAAAACAAAAACAGAAAGCCAAGAGCTTTGCCTGACTAAAGTCAAAATGTCTTTAAAAAGGATTTCTGTTCTGCCCTGAGAAATATAAATTTTTAGATTTAGTAAGATTTTTAGGACACAGCAGTTCCAGAGGAAATAACCTAGGAAAATTGGTATGCGCTGTATCTGAGTTAGAAGGGAAAATAAATATCCAGCAATCTTTATGTTTTCAATGAACTTCACACTGCTGAGATAATTAGTCGTTATTTATGATTCTTTTTTATATATTGTTGTGTTTAATTTGCTAAAATTTTAAGAATTTCTAAATATATGTCCATGAAGAATACTGGTCTGTAGTTTTCTAGCAATGTCTTTGTGTGGTTTTGGTACCTGAATAGTGCTGCCCTCGTAAAAATAAATTGAAAAATATTCCCTCTGCTTCAATTTTCAAGTCTTCTACATCCTCATTTTTTTCTACTTGTTCTATTGATGTGGAGAGACTGTTGAAATCTCTGGCTAAAACTGTGGACTTGCCTATTTTTTCCCTTTCAGTTGCTTCATGAGCTCTGAAGTCTGTCATTTGACACAAAGACACTCAGGACTGCAATGGCCCCTTGATAGCTGAGCCCTTCATCCCAATGAAATGAGCCTCTTTATTCTGATCGTGGTCTTTGCTCTGAGATCTGCTGTGTTTGATACCATTATAGCCACTATACCTTACTTTTGAATAGTGTTAGCATGGTATACCTTTTCCATGGTCATTTTTTAAGTTATTTGTGTCTTATATATCTAAGGTAGGCTTCTCATAGACCTTCACACTTTGTATGACTGTTAGTGTGGTTGGGTTAACTTACCATCTTCTATTTCTGTTTAGTCAGCCTACTCTTTTCACCCTTTTCTAATTTTTGGTTGATCTTCATGACTCATTTTATCTCCATGATGTCATATTATTTATAATTCTTTATTCCAGCTTGTGTGTGTACATCGTTATTTGAGGATTTACTTATCATAGCCTACAATCAAGTAATATACGACTTCATTTACATAGTCCCACCTCATCTGCAGTTTCACTGGCCAGTTTTCAGTGATCCATAGTCAACTGTGGTCTAAATATATTTAAAATAAAAATTTCCTGAAATAAACATTCCTAAGTTTTAACTTGCAAGCTATTCTGAGTTGCGTGATGAAATCCGTGCTCTGTCTTCCTTGGAACATCAGTCCCCCTTTGTCCAGCATATCCCTAACCCTAACCCCCCTTAGTCACTTACCAGCTGCTTAGTTATCATTGGTTATCAGAGAGAGAGAGACCAGATTCACATAATAGTTATTACAGTATATCGTTATACTTGCTCTGTTTTATTATTCATTTTTTATTAATCTCTTTCTGTGCTTAATTTATGTATTAAACTTTACTGTAGGTATGTATGTAGAGAGAAAACATAAAATACATACAGTGTTCGGTCTGATCCTTAGTCTCAGCCCTCCACTGAGGGTCTTGGAGCGCATCCCCCAAGGTTTAGGGGCAACTACATCCAGTACAAGGCGGTTACAGCAGCCTACTTTCATTTGTCTCCCTCTGGTCTTTGTGTGATTGTTTTCATACATTTTATTCCTGCGTATGCTGTAAATCCCACATCTGTTGTTACAATGGTTGCTTTAAAGAGTAGGTTTTCTTTTAAAGAGATTCCTAAAATATGAAAAAGTGTCCTGTGTTTACTCACATATTTGCCTGTCCTAGAGTTTTTTCAACCCTTTGCATAGATCCAGATTCCCATGTCATCGTTTTCCTCTTTAACATCTCCTGTAATGTAAATCTGCCAGTGGTAAGTTATTTCAACTTTTGTGTTTCTGAAATATATTTTGCCTTCATTTATGAAAAATGTGTTTACTTGGCATAGAATTATAAGTTGACAGGTTTTTATTTCCAGCACCGCAAATGCTGGGTCACTGTGCTCTGGCTTGTGGTGTTTCCCACGAGAAGTCTGCCATCACTCCAACCAGAAGCCTTGTGTCACTGCTGACGAGGACATCACATGTCATTGGCATTCTTTATGTCAACAATGAACACCTTTATTCTTCTGGACATAATGTAGCTTTTTTACTGAATGCTTTTAGCACTTTTCCTTTGTCACTGGTTTAATTTTATCCCCTCATCCTTGTTTTTAATATTTTTATTACTGTTTTATTATGGTGTTCATTCTTTGTAAGTCTTATGCTTAGACGTTGTTGAGCTTCTTGGATCTCTAGGTTTCAGTTGTTAATTCTTCAATAATGTTTTTATTCCTCTTTCTTATTCCCCCCACTTTTAATTCCAAGTACATACATATGAAGCTGCTTGAAGTTTCCTATAATTCTCTGATACACTATTGATTATTTTTTTAAGCACCTGTGTGTATCAGTTTCCTAGGGCTGCCATAACAAATGACCACAAACTGGTACTTAAAATAACAAAAATGGTCCGGGAAGGGGGAGGGCAGGGTTGCGGCGGGCAGAACAGTGTCTCCTTCACTTTGCCCTCCAGTTGCTGCAGCCGCAGCCCAACCCTGAGCATGCCGAACAACGGCGACGGCCCCCCTCTGGTGACCACTAGATTACCTTTTCCCGCCTCACCATGGCAACCTATGGATCGACCCATGCGCAACCAATGTGCATCCCTCCATCATACGCTGACCTTGGCAAAGCTGCCAGAGATATTTTCAACAAAGGATTTGGCTTCGGGCTGGTGAAACTGGACGTGAAAACAAAGTCATGCAGTGGCGTGGAATTCTCAACATCTGGTTCATCTAATCCAGATACTGGTAAAGTTACTGGGACCTGGGAGACCAAATATAAGTGGTGTGAGTATGGTCTGACTTTCACAGAGAAATGGAACACTGATAACACTCTGGGAACAGAAATCACAATCAAAGACCAAATTTGTCAGGGTTTGAAACACATTTGATACCACTTTTTCACCAAACACCAGAAAGAAGAGTGGTAAAATCAAGTCTTCTTACAAGAGGGAGTGTATAAACCTTGGCTGCAATGTTGACTTTGATTTCGCTGGACCTGCCATCCACGGCTTGGCCCTCTTTGGTTATGAGGGCTGGCTTGCTGGGTACCAGATGACCTTTGACAGTGCCAAGTCAAAGTCGACAAGGAACAACTTCGCAGTGGGCTACAGGACTGGGGACTTCCAGCTGCACACTAATGTCAATGATGGGACGGAATTTGGAGGCTCAATTTATCAGAAAGTATGTGAAGATCTTGACACTTCGGTAAACCTTGCTTGGACATCAGGTACCAACTGCACTCGCTCTGGCATCACCGCTAAGTATCAGTTGGATCCCACTGCTTCCATTTCTGCAAAAGTCAACAACTCTAGCTTAATTGGAGTGGGCTACACTCAGACTCTGAGGCCTGGTGTATCAGGTGAGGCCTGAGGTCACACTGTCTGCACTGGCGGATGGGAAGAGCATTAATGCTGGAGGCCGCACACTTGGGCTTGCCCTGGAGTTGGAGGCTTAATCCAGCTGAAAGAAACCTCTGGGGCCGGGATCAGAAGATTTGGCCTTAATATATTTCCAGTGTGACCAGCAGGCGTTTTTCCCTCCAAGAAGGTGATCCAAACAGAGGACGAGCTAAACAAGAGCTGTGTTTTAAATATTTGCAGTGACTTGTCAGCTGGTTTCCACTTGAATTGGTTGTCTGTCTAGTTACCAGGGTTGCCGTCTTGCAGCCACCAATACATTATTTAAATGTGTTTAACTGTTCTATGAGCTACCCACCAATAATGAAATAGACCTTTATGAAAAAATAAAAAAATAAAATTTATTCCCTCACAGTTCAGGCAGCCAAAAATCCAAAATCAAGGTATTATTAGCATGATTGGTTGCCTCTAGACACTCTGAGAAGTAAACTGTTCTCTGCCTCTCTCCCAGCTTCCAGAAGTTGCCAGCAATCCTTGGCATTTCTTGGCTTGTAGGTACATCACCCCAACCCCACTTCCATCTTCACGGGACCCTCTTCCCTGCTTAGGGTGTTCCTCATTTGTTTCCTTTCTTTCAGGGATTACTGTGCTTCACTACCTGATCTCCATTGTCTGAAAACTATACTTTCATAGATTTACGGTTGTTATTGTTGCTTTGTTGCAGTAGCGTAGTGCATGTCGTCTCTGTTTTCTGTCTTGTCCAGAACCAGAAGTCTCCCACTGACCTTACGGAGTACACAATTGCTGTCAATACCCTCTCCGTGAAATGTAGTATCTCTTATCCTGAAAACTACATGTATGTTTCACACAATACAACATTTCACATGAAATCAAATCACTAAAGAAAAAGCCAGGATTGTTTATTAAGATAAATAACTTGGACAGTTATAGACATTCCTCTTTTAAAGAATTGAATGTTCAAATCATTGAGTTACACATTTCAGAGTTGTTGAAATCCACACCTACAACTTTGTTCCAGGGATAGACATCTTTACCCTGTAGAATTCAATGTTTGTAACTTTTCAAGCCCTTTTAAAGAGGGGAGAAATTGAGTGAAAACTGTTAAAGTGTATTTTACCTTTAAACTCTCCCATTTTGGAAACTTTTCCTTAGTGGTTTTGCTTAGTTTCTCAAAAGCCCTTGTGCCAGAACATGGCATTTGAATACAAATAAATTCTATAAAGTAGATAGAAATTTCTGCTAAGGGAGCTACCTACAACAAGACTTTTTAAAGGCCAGTGAATGACAGGAAATTATCTACTAGGGGATGCCCAAATCCCATTTCATCTCAGTCTCTGTACTCACAAAGAGTCCATTTTAGTGATTTATGAGGAAGGAATGGTGTATCAGTCACTCACTTATTTTCTTCAAAAACATTGTTTGGGTGGATTCCCCACTGAGAGAATGAATAGTAAGGTTGAGTATTATAAATTCCCTATAGTGTAGTCCAGTCTAGAGACGCACAGAGAAAAGTTTAGGTATAAGAAAGCACTGAATGGCAAATCCCTCCGCATTTAATTCTGGATGATGTAACTGAGCACCAATACAAGGAGCCTCACAACTCTACCCACACAACATAAGCCTCCAAAATATCTGTCTCTGCAAGCCCAGACATTCTTTTAGCCTACAGCTGCTTTGGGTAGTGTGATTGCTTGACTTACCATGGCAAGGTTCCATGTATTATGAATATAGAGTGGGGGAAATTATTTGAATGGGCCCAATTGTATATTATGCCATGCGCCACTAGGACTGGTCAGAGGAAAGTGAATGACAGAGCCTGCAGTGAAAACCATAACTGAATACACTGTTTCTTCCCCATGGTGGGGAAAGACTAGTAACTCGTACATGTAGCCTTTTCTAAGATTTGTACAATGGATGCCAAAAATGGGAATAGTGACAATCTGAGTTGCCTGTATGTCAGGTGTTAGATTTTTATTCCTTCAGGAAATACATTTTTAACCATAAATTAGTTCTAATTTTATAGTAATCCTAAATTAAAAGTTCTCCTCAAACCCAAGATATTTCTATGTCCAGCAACAATTTTAGGTTATTCAGGGAAGACAATCTCAACAGTCTCTGACTGTTTGTTATTGTTTAGATTATTTATGATTATTCACCTGTTGCTGAGCTACAAATGACATCCCTTTCTTATTTTGTTCTCAAAGAAAAAGATTTTTCATTTATCTCTGTAGCTTTGAGTCAGTCTTCCAGGTCTGGTTACTTGATGAGATACATAGCAGTTAAAGCCTAAATTGTCCTCCCAGTGTTTTCAATGTCATCTGGAACCTCTGTATACTGGATCTCATTTGCTCCCTTAGCAGTTACATTTGATTAAAAACAGTGATATGACTTTTCAGTCTTTGAAAGGGACATACTTGTTTACTTCTGTGAGAGTTGGGGTTTAGCACCTTTCATCTAGAAACCACTATAAATAAAGTATTTATTAATAGGTATAATAATGCTAAAAATCAGATCCTATTTTTTATGATGCTCATATTTACTTGGTTGTCTTAAACAAATATGAATATGGCAGAGCAAGAATCTAGTATAAGTAAAAATGTGGGACCCTTGCTCAAATTCTTCTTTTAAATTTCACAACAGAGCACTGAACCAGGCAGATGCCCTTCTGAGTGCAGGGTCCTCTGTGACTGCATGACTCACATACACACTGAGACAAAAGTCACTCTTGTGCTAAATTTTTTGCCTACTACCATGATTGCTCACACCATTTTATAACATCTTAATACCAATGCAGAGAAGCTGACAGTAGTGCCACTAAGGAAGAGGAAAATATCTGCTCATGATAAGAAAATGAAAACATTTATATTTTATAAATTGGTTAATAATCACTACTTAACTATTGAGTTTAATGGTACTTTGGGTCAGACCATTTAAAATGGGCATTAATGTTTAACCTGTCAGTGATCCCCAGACTGTTAAACTCTTTAATGGCTCCCATAATTCCTTCATCTGAAATCAGTCAATCAATGTTGAAATCCACTTTGATACTTAGAATCCAAGTGGCAGAGGTGGAACAGTGAGAGAAGGCAATGGAGCTGAGGACATTAACATTTTGCTATCTCAAGACTGCATACAGCAAACTACACGCTATAATACCTCTTGTCTTAGTCTCTGCAGGCTGCTAGAACAAAATAGCATAGATGGGTGGCTTAGTGGAGTGCGCAATTGGGGGTCATCCAGCACAGGAACAATGGAAGCTGAATTAAAGAAGACAGACCTGACTATTGTCAAGAGAACAGTTTCCTCTGATGGTCGATCTTTGGAGGTTTTCTTGTTTGTTTTGTTTTGTTATTTTCTCCAGTATTGCTAAAAGTGTGGTTTTTGTCTTTTGGAGTTGTTTTGTTGTTGTTGTTTTGGTTTTTTGCCTTGGTGTAAGCAAAGAGAAACTTGAAGTATTTTCAACATACTCAAATAGCCCTCTTTAAAGCCTCCAAACTTCTGGCAATGTCTACTCTAAACTGACTCTTACCAACAAGAATCAGCGCCTGCAAGAAAATTATTGACAGGCAGAGAGTAAAGAGCCTTGGTTTTTTCTTACATCCCTGTGTTGAAGAGCTTAGGGTGCTCTCTGGAAAGGAAAATCTAAAAAATTGACAGCTTCAGTGCTGACTATTGGAAAACATTATTCAGTTTTTGGTGAGTGGAATAACCAATCGATACTTGTAGTAACTGAAATATAAGGCCGAATATAAGGATGGCCTATCAGTTATACTGCAGAAGTAGCCATTATTGGTCTTTACTGTGCTTTCATTAAAGACCAACAATGAGATTATGCTAAAGACAATGGAGTCTTTCCTAGCAAAGCAGAAATAGAATGTAAAACTAAAAGCTAAAACGTCACCTTTTGTTATGTAAAGAAAATAAAATACGTCAGTTTAATGAATGGCTTACTGGGAAAAAATTGTGGACAAGGGTTTAATTTGTGTTTGATAATGGAAAGCTTATGTCCATTTTCAACAGAGATCTCAAAACACCTAACTTATATGAAAAATGAAAAAGCTTTCAAGAAACATGTCCTAATTATCTTATTTCCCCACTCAGTGCTTAACATTATCTTTTAGTTGTTTAACATACACAGCATTTTTCTTCACTTTTGGTGGGATTTTCATTAAAATTTAGAAGGTGTTTGTATTTTTTTTTCTGCTTCACCTGAGAAAAACTGATTAGAAGGCAGAAACAAATTAGGTTTAGATCAATTATATAAATCAGAATCCTAGTTGCTGCATTGCTGGAGAGAAAGGAAGTAGTAGTTGTTAACTTGCATATTCGTTATTTATTTACTTATTTATAGGCAAACATCTAAGGCTATCATCATCTTAGCATTTTAATTCAAAACACCAGTTTAAGAGTCAAACCAAAAAATTATTCTACCTAGAAGGTCATCAAGTTGTCACCTTTTATTTAAGTGTTCATCTATGAAGTTGGGCTTAACACTCTGTTCTTCAAAAGTTGGATTATGATCAAAATGATGCTGTATAAAATAGGAAAAAAAATGGATGCACCAATATCTAATAACAAAAACACTAAATTGGATTATTTGGTCAAATAACAGAAATTATGTCAGTCCAAAGGTGAACAATTGCAACCCACTCTTCCCACGATTGCGCTTGCCTACTCCTCTGAAAACAACTGCTTTGCTCTAATTGCCCAGAAACAGCATGACTCTAGCCATTGTTCGGCCACCATGACCCCTAGACACATTGAGACCTCCATAGTGGGATGGAATCCCAGAGAGAACGAAATGGATACTGTTAGTTTGGGGAAACCGGCTTTCTCAGACATTGCTGGTAGGAATGCAAAATGATACAACCTCTACAAAAGAGAATCTGGCAATATCTAGCAAAGTGATATATATATATACATTTTCCCATTAACCCAGCAGTGCCATTTTTAGAAACCTATTTCAAAATATACTTGCAAAAATACTAGTAGATTATGTGGTGGGTTACCCAGATGCCTTCTTTATATGAGAGATCATGTTTGACAGCAGATGCCTCTCAGCTGAGATCCTCTCTAAGAAATGCCTTTTGCTGTGAGAGCTGCTTCCCAATCCACATCCAGTGACTGTTCTATTCAGGGGTATAAAGGCCCTGAACCCTTGCTTCAAGGAAGGACAACTTTAAAACCTCATCTAGCACCAGAGCTCTCCGTGGGATTATATGAGGCCTTTGGTGTATCTCCATTGCAGTTCAATTCTTCCCAATGCCCAATCCTTCACTCCTTCAAAGCTTTTGATCCCCAAAGCACTCACCAATAGCTTCCTTCATGTAAACCTTTGTTCAGAATCTGTTTACCAGGGGACGTAAGTGGTTGGAGTCAGAGTGATCCAAGAAAGCAGACACTAAAATGGGATTTTAGAGCTGGCTCATTAGCCAGCTGGCTGACAACAAGGAGCACATCACTGCTAGTAGGTGGAGCACTCACAATGCATGACAGGTTGTAGCAATACAGTTGTTAGAAGTTTTACATGTGGTCCTGGCTGGCATGGCTCAGTGGGTTGAGCATCGTCCTGCAAAGTCAAGGGTCACTGGTTGGAGTCCCAGTCAGGGCACATGCTTGAGTTGCAGGCCTGGTCCCCAATTGGAGGTCATGTGGGAGGCAACCAATTGCACATCGATGTTTCTCTCCATTTCTACCTATTCCCCTCTCTCTAAAACAATAAATAAATAAAATCTTTAAAAAGAAAGTTTTACATATGGTGAACTAGGGTAGGACACAGGTGGAAGGGAATGTATTGACAGTTTTGATACCTCAGGCTTTTATGGAAGCATTAATTGTAAGAATAACAGAATTAAATCACTGTGGCTGAGTGCCATTGGTGAACTGGAAAAATAAGACAATCAAAGGCTAGAGATAATTATTAATTTAAAGGGAAGTGCAAAACTCAAAACTCAGAGATCCTCTTTGGTAGCAAATAAAGAAACTCTTATCTCCTGTAGCCAGAGAACAGAAAAATCTGAGGATCAGTCTCAGGATTTAATTACGAGTAGCAGAGTTCCAGAGAAAGGTGAATTCTCAGTTCTGCAAAGTCTAATATGTCTAAATCAGGGTTCTACTGGGAAAAGGTGTCATAGTCTGAGCCCTGTATGGGTCTGGGGTTATCTGAGTTGATTTACTCAAAAATCTTAAAATACCTTGAAACCTCTGGGCCTATAGAATGGTCCACACCTCTCAGTTAAAATCTAGCCTTCCACCTCACCACCCTTGCTTAGAGATAAAACATGCCTTCCCTGCCCCCCTGTGCCCCCCAAGACTGAACCCAACTTCTCCTTATGACCATCACCAGTAACTGGGGTCAAACCTCAGCAGAACCCAGAAGAAGTGCTGGACCAGCTTAAAGGAGGAAAAAGACGATTATGCTGAAAGAACTGGAGGATCTAGCCAATATGTACTGACAAGAGCTGAAAAAGTATGCATAGGATTGAATCCTGAGAGTAATGGATCAATGGAAATGGAACATCAGGTTGGACAAGGGACAGTTTTTCGGTATGGGGGCATTTTCCCAGGATTCAGGATTTAGCAGCTCAGCCAGAACCCCAAAACCATGTTGACAGGATAACTCTTAGAGGTAGAAAATCCAATGGCCATGCCCTGGCTGGTGTGGTTCAGTGGATTGAGTGCCAGCCTGTGAAGCAAGGGGTTGCCAGTTTGATTCCCAGTCAGGGTACATGTCTGGGTTGTGGGCCACGTCCTCAGTAGGGAATGCATGAGAGGCAACCACTCATTGATTTTCTCTCTTTCTCTTTCTCCCTCCCTTCCCCTCTAAGGATAAATAAATAAAATCTTTTAAAAAAAGAAAAGAGTAGACACACATGGAAAGCTGGCCATGTGAGAACTGAGGCAGAGGCTGGTGTGATGCATTCAAGGAAGCTGAGGATTGCAGACCAACCCCAGAGGCTGAAAAAGGCAAGGAAGGATTCTCCCTACAGGGATCAGAGGATTTCCTCCCTGGCCCTGCTGATACCTTGATTTTAGACTTGTGGCCTCCAGAGTTGTGAGGCAATAAACTTGTTGTCTTAAAGCAATAAATAAATAAATAAATAAATAAATAAATAAATAAATAAATAAATATAAATAAAAAAAGAAAAGAAAATTTGATGGCCTACACTAAGTGAAGTGGAAATACCATGTGAAAGCCTAAAGAAGAACTTGTTTTCCAAAGTAATAAAGAATGAACTAGTGAGAAGAGCACCAGAATCAACGAGAAGCTCAGTGTTGACTATTCTCCATAGGCCAAAGCTGAGAGTAGGAGAGAGAGTGTTAGAGAACTAGCCTTATTGATGGCAATGGGGATGATAGTCTACCAAATTATAGAGGCTAGGTGACAAAGTTAAGCCACTAGAAGCAAGGTAGGCACAAGTATCACAAGGAACAGCAAGGTGATGTGGAACTTGAAGGTGGTGAGTAGGGACGGGTGAACCACAGAAAGATAAAGAGATTTTTTTTAACAGCATGCAGTACCCTTGGGGCTATACAGATGGGCAGCCAACACAGGTATTGTTCAAACTACATAAAGAAAAGAAATCAAAGATGGAAGAAACAAGAAGCTTAAGAAAATACTCGAATAAAAAAAACATACAGTCTCTTGCTTGTTTCCAGTACCTGAGACATTTCTCAGACCCAAAACTCACTGGCTAAGGGAGAAGCCAGGATTCTGAGGAGGAATGATCCTAAAACACCACAGCAAGTATATGCAGGAATGATTCTCCTGTTCTTTCCCAAAGACTAGAAACAACATAAATTTTCATCAATACAGAACTGGTTGGCTAAGCCATGGTATAACCAAGTATGGAATACTGTGTAGCTGCAAAAAAAGAATGAAGCATCTCTCTATGTACATACACGTGGGGGTCTCCAAAAGATATTTAATGTGAAAAAAGCAAGGTGCGGGTCAATGTATATAGTGTGTTAACTTTTGTGTAAAATAAAAGAAGGAATACCAAAATATGTACACATTTGCTTTTATTTTCAAAGTGAGTTAGTAAAAAACTAAACTAAAAAAAATAACAAACATAAGTGATAATTTGGGAGTTTACAGAGCAAAAGGAAAAAGCAGGAGAACACAATTTCTCTGCATATACCTTATTTTACAGCATCCAAAGGAACAGGAGTCACCTTGAAGGGTTTTCACTGGCCCAAGAAGGACAATTTGAGCATGAAAAATAATACTAACTCCAAGTGATTAAAACAAAACATATACATATAAATATAGGAATTCAGAATTAAACCAATAAGAAACTTCATTCATCACCACTTGCTAAGGCACACAAATTTATTCTGAAAAATTAATAAATGAAGGGAAAGAATCAAGCATTTATCCTGTTTTTGTATACAAACTACATTTCAGACTAACCAAATAGTTGATGAGGGAAAGTTTTTATTTTTAGAATTCCAGCTAAAACATCACAATTTTGGAACCCCTAGAGAAATAATGGATGTAAGCAACAATGATCAATGGGTGCTAAAACCCTAGGCAGCTTTCTAGTGGGTGGATCTGGCTAGCAGCACTCACAGTGGAACAATTTTAGTTATCTCCTGATGTGATATAATAGGAAGTATAAGGCACCACCTATGAAATGCCCTGCCCCTGAAAATCAGAACTGATAATAAACAAGCCTTCATAAACTAATACCAATTTAGGAAATAGAGGGTATAGAAGAACAAGTTAAATGACACAATGAGCAGAAGATTCTATGGATGAATGACCCAGGTTCATCAATAGATTAGAAAACAAAAAGAAGTAGGGCTATTACAGATGAAAAGAAACTTGAGAAATAATGACCCAAGGCAATGACTTTGGATCATGTATTGCCCTATTGCTATTGCAGCAAATTACCACAAACTTAGTGGTTTAAAACAACAAAATGTATTATCTTATAAATTTATTATCTTCTGGAGATCAGAAGTCCAGAAATGGGCCGTACAGGGCTAAAATCAAGGTGTTGAAACTATATTACCTCTGGAGGCTTCGGAGGAGAATCAGTTCCTTGCCTTTTACAGCTTCTGGAGGCTGTCCACACTCCTTGGCTATTGGTCCCCTTCCAGCAATATCATCACTCCAACATCACTTCCACAATTATCTCCTTCTCTACTCTGACCCTCCTACCTCTCTAAGATAATAATGCCTGTGATTACATTGAGCACGCCTAGACAATCCAGGATAATGCTCCTATCTCAAGATCCATAAGTAAATCATATCTGCAAAGTCCCTGTTCCCATGCAAAGTAATTTAACCATAGGTTCCAGGGATTAGGATGTGGACACTTGATGGAGGTGGGGAGAGAGGGGTTTATTCTGTCTACCACAGATTCTGATTCAAACAAAGCAACTATGAAAAGCTATTTCCTGTAGAAAATACGACCATAGACTGGGTATCATATGTAAGAATTTTTATTAATTTTCTAAGATATGATCATGGCACTGTAGTTTTGTTTTTAGTATAGGCCACCTGTTGAAGATGTTTACTAATTATTGCTAGGTAAAACAATATGGTATCTGGTATTTGCATTAAAATGTGTTTAAAAGAATAAGGGAAATAAATGAAACAAGGTAGGCAAAATACTAAGAATTGTTAAGAGTTAGATCATAATCACATAGGATCAGAATACTTTTCCTCTACTATTGAATATACTTGAAAATTTCTACAACAAAAAGTTTAAAAATCAAAGATAATTTAATATGGTATAAAATAAAAGAAATGGAAAGGAAAGGGGACATTTAGAGCAATGGACAATTCTTGTCCATTTATCTGTGCAAACCAGTGTGAATGTATGGTAGGATAAATTCTTAGATACAGAATTGCATTTAAAATGTTTTTAAAATATATTTTATTGATTATGCTATTACATTTGTCCTGATTTTTCCTCTTTGCCCCCTACTCCCTCGAGCAATCCCCACACCACTGCTCATGTCCATGGGTCATGGGAATAAGTTCTTTGGCTACTCCATTTCCAATACTGTACTTTACATCCCCACCACTATTCTGTAACTACCTACTTGTCGCAGTCCCCGCCAGCAGGACTGCGTGTTGTTGTGGAATGCTTGTCCTATATCCCCGGACAAGTGACGAACAAATTCATGCAGACTAAAGGAATCCAGTGGAGAAAAGGGGATGCGTGGCCAATCTCTCAAGGATCGAGAGAGGAGCCTCAACCCTATGCCTCCACAGGCTTTTATTGATATTCTAGGTAGATTACATCAAGGAGGGTCCTCCTTCGCTGTGCACAGGTTTGCTTTAGGTGGTTACCATAACAAAAGAATGTTGCTAATCCCTTTAAGATAGAAGTCATTTGCAAATGTAAAGAGAAAAGGTTGAACTGGTTACACCCAAACTTGAGAGGTTTAGCATAGATTTGGGGAGGTTACTTTAAAGATATGCAGTACACACATGTTTCCTCAATTCAAGGTGAGAGAGTTTTTTAGCAAAAGCAAGTCTCAAAGCGGCCTAGGTACAATGTAGGCCTGATTCCCCTCGGGAGACCTATTCACGGATGTTTTCTACACGTCACAGGCATCTGTCTGCGTTCAGAACCAGAGCTGAGCTACAAAATCGCATCACTCATGGATAGGTTCCCTATACCTACTTGTACTTCTTAATCCCCTCACCTCTTCACCCTCCTTCCCCACCCCCTCCCATCTGACAACCATCTGGTAATTAACTTCTTTTTTCTTGCTGCTTTTAATATTCTCTCTTTATCTTTAACCTCTCACCTTTTAATTATAGTATGTCTTAGAGTGGGCCTCTTTGCATTCATCTTGTTTGGGACTCTGCTTCCTGAACTTATATGTCTATTTCCTTAATCAAATTAGGGAAGTTTTCCTTTTATTTTTTCAAATAGATTTCCAATTTCTTGCCCTTCTTCTTCCCTTTCTGGCACCCCTATGATGCAAATGTTGGACCTCTTGAAGTTGTTCCAGAGGCTGCTTATACTATCCTCTTTTTTTGTTTTTTTTCTCCTTGTTGTTCTGATTCCTTGTGTTTTGGTACCTTATGTTCCATATCACTGATTTGATTCTCAGTTTCATCCACTCTTCTGTTGTTTCCCTGTAAATTGTTCTTTTTTTCAATTAGTGTATTTTTTGTTTCTGACTGGATCTTTCTTTACAGTTGAGGTCCTCACTAAGTTCCTTGAGCATCCTTATAACTAATGCTTTGAATTCTGCATCTGATAGATTGCTTATCTCCATTTTGTTTAGGTTTTTTCCTAGAGTTTTGATCTGTTCTTTCATTTGGGCCATGTTTCTTTGTCTCCTTGTTTTGGCAGCCTCTCTGTACTTGTTTCTATGTATTAGGTAGAGCTGCTTTGACTCCATGTCTTGGTAGTGTGGCCTAATTAGTAGGTGTCCTGTAGAGTCCTGTGGCATAGCCTTCCCTATCACCCAAGCTCAGTACTTGAGGTACACTCTTTGTGTGGGCTGAGTACACCCTCCTCTTGTAGTTGAGCCTTGGTTGCTGTTGGTAGCTCAATTAAAATGTTGATAGCAATGGCTGTATATGTATATACTAAGGCTGAACAATTGAGTGAACAGATGGTGGATGAGCCAGGCTTTTTACTGTCAGAGATGAAACTTGCAGGATAGAATGAACCACATGGTGTTGGATTAGAGTCAGCTTTTTAGAACAACTGAAGATGTGTGCACTTGTTCTTAAAATGAAGCTACACACTGTGCAGGAAGAACTCTATGGTCACCCAAAATAGAATAACCTGTTTCAAAATTCATGTTAGTTACTTTTATAACTTGGATAAAGAAGCAATAATACCCACTACAAGTATGTGACATTTTTCTTTTTGATCAACAAAACATTTAGCACATTATGCTAAGCAAAACACCACAGAGAGGTGGTGTTTTATTATTCACTATTTTCATATAAACTTCCTAACATTTAAAATGGAAGATGAAATTTTAAAAACTTTTAGCCATGAAAGCAACAGAAATAATGAAATCCTAAAATATAGACTATAATTTGAAGTACTCTTGAGTAATAGTAAATGACAGAAAATGGAGGCTATGCAAAAAATCTAGAGATAGAAATGGCAATAATAAATTGCTTGAAACTTCAAGTTACACTGCTAAAAAATAGAACCTTTGATAAGTAATATCTATTACTACCTTTCGCATTGAAGAGATGAAGTCTTTAAGCAATTCTGCCCTCTTTTTTCCCTTCTCAGCTATAGTATGCCCAGTGACCTGAGATTCATACCATCTTCATTGTCCAGGGCATAACATGAAAGTGACTGTTTGAAAATAAAATGAGGGATTGAAACACTATACTTCAGAAGACAGAATCAGTTACCTGACATTCAATACCAATCCTCACTGTGTTAAGAATGCCAATGTTTCACATGCCCCACTCAGGAAAAGAGTTGTTTCAATACACGCTTCTGTGACTTTATTCAGTTTGGTTACACCTCAGGGAGTTTAATTTCATGCAAAGCTTTCAGATAATGTTTTCCAGTGACAGACGCAAGTTCAGGTACCATAAGACAGAACTTAGAAGCTCAGGAAAAATGAAAACAAACTAGCTTGCTGAAGTTTGATCAGAACTTTGCCTTGCCCTGGAATTAGCCTTCGAGAACTGAGAAAGTTGTTGTTTTGGCAACTCCTGATGTAAACATAATGGAATGAAAGATGATCTGGTTGGCTTGGGGGCTTATATTATGGACATAAAGGGAAATGGCAATGAGAAGTGGATGTCAGAGATTTAAATAAACTGAACTGATTTCATGAAAGGCTTAAGAATCAGCCTGGCTGGCAAAAGAGAGGCGAAACACCTGCACTACTAGTCCACACATGAACAATGCATTTATTTTCAAACAAAGAGCAGATAATGCTCAAGCTTTGGAAAGAGAGATCTATTTTTCAGAGAAAGTATGGACACCTGAAAGAAACACATGGGGTATTGTGTTTAGGAATGAAACATGTGATCTAGGGAAATGCCAGTTTATCCAAGCTTTGGCTGGGTTACTGCTTTGTTAAGAGAAAGGACATATTTTAGAAACAACTATGATTAACTGAGGTTTAATGTACCTTCTTGTAATTGCCTATAATTTTAAAAGATTACATTGTAGCTTGTAAGCCTGGTTAAAAAACAAATCAGTTGATTTAAAAAAAAATACAACATCACATGTGTTTTATTGCGTAGGGTTTATCCTCAAATACAGAGATCTTGCATGTTTTGGTATTTACTAAAAGTAATTTTGTTGATTCAATTGGCTTCTCTTTACACCTTTGGTTTCTTAACGTGGTTATATCACCATCGATTAATATTTCCCAAAGTTTATGTGATCATGCTGACTAAAAATAATTGTACACAAATGGACAATTACAAGTACAATAAACTTTCACAATTTATCTTTAGTGCTCCATGTTCTCACTAATTTAAAGGATAATACCTGGGTGAATTTTTCTTTTTTTAATTTATTGATTTTAGAGAGAGAAAGATCAATTCGTTGTTCCATTTATTGATGCATTCATTAGTTGATTCTTATATGTTCCCTGACCAGGGATCAAACTCACAACCTTGGTATACCAAGATGACACTCTAACCAAATGAACCACCTGGATAGGACTGAATTTTTCTTATATCATCCTAGAAATCATAGACAAAAGAACTCTCTGAATCACAACTCAGGTCAAGGAATGAACATAGATTGTTAGTATTGCTTTGGAGTCTCCTACCATTTCTGACAAGAGAGCATTCCTCCTAGATCTGTTCTTTTTTGGCTGTGTGACCACACAGCTTTGATAACTTTGTTCCTCTACCCTTCTTGTCTCTATCTGTAAAATGGAAAGCCAACTATCTCGCAGGGTTATTCTTAGTATTACATTTTACAGTTAGTTCTTAAAAAAAACTTCAGCAATATATTTACCAGTCTCTTTGATAAACATTGTTTCTTACACCCCACTCTTTTCTTCCACATTCAGTTTTTTTCTGACTGAAGTGCATCACTTAATGTTCTTTCTGGAAAGATCTGTGAGCTTTGCTCTAGAATGATATTTTGGGTAGTTATTGACTTTTAAGTTAATTTACCTCATCTCTTAAAACATATTATTTTATTGCTGTAACATATTGGTGCTGATGAGAAATCTTCCATCCGACTGTCAAAAGAAATAAATTTTTCCTGTCTCCAAGATGGGAAAATAATTGGAATAAAAGTAATTTAAGGTTCCTATTTTGTTTACCTGAAGGATAGATATTGATTAACTTTAGATTTGTTAAGAAATTTATACAATTTAAGAAAACAACCAAAATTATAGAACTATAGTTATCAAACCAGTAGAAGGAGAGAGAAAAAAACAAAATCAATCAAACCAACAGAAGGAAAGAAAGGTGAAAAGCAGGAGGGAAAGGGGTAAATAGAAGCACAAAATAAGATAAGATGAATAATTCTAAATATGTCTGTCAGTAATCACTAAGTGGGGTAAACTCATCAGACACAAGACAGAACTCCAAAATTGCTACTTTTCTAAACCTAGCTGTATGCTGTTAATAAAAGACGCTTAAAGCCTGAGAACATACAAAGTCTGGAAGCAATATTATAGAAAAAGATATACCAGGGGATTCTGGAAAGATAGTAGAGGAGAAAGCACCAGGAATCTGTCTCCCCACCTAGAAAACAACTGTACTGGTGGAGTCTGTCTGTTGTAATGATTTTGTAACTCCAGAGTCTATTGAAGGCTTATAATTTCCACAGAAAGATTTGGTCAATCTTAGCTCTTACACAGCAGCAGCTACCGATCCCATCCCTAGCCACATAGCAGGCAGCTATGTATGTGTTCTTGGAGCAACTTGCACAAAGCTATGGGAAACAAGGTGTTCAAAAAGGACCTTGTCTGTTGGGAACCGCCCTGCCTGGTTTCACAACTGTAACCCCCTATGGCTAAGGCTGAGTGAGAGACCTTGGGACCATAAGCCACTAAGGAGACAAGGCTTATCTTCCTGGAAGGGGTGCCACCTTTGCCCCTTTTACTTCACCCTGCTTGGCCCCGGGTGGATGACTGATTAGCTAATGGCAGGTAAGATTCTTCAAGGGAGGGATGACCTAAGACAGGCACGGTCATGAAGGAGCCCTAAGGGACAGACTTGGGGAGCTATAAGGAAAGGGGGTGATGGACCCTTGCCCCTCAGCTTTGACATAACCTGAGTCCTCATTCAGTCTGTGAGAAGTCTCCTAATCTCTTTGCTGCCTTACTTCCCCTGCCTGACTTAAGCCTGAAACAATGCTGGAGGGCGGTACAGCCCTGGGCAGGAATGGGCAGTTCCCTGGGGTGATCAGGACTAAGAAAGAATGCATAAAATCCTGTGAAACCTGATTTGCTAAGAATGTCCTCAATTTTCTGATAAGCGTCCAAGCAAGAAATGAGTTTGTTTCCCAAAGTTTTATGGCCCTTTAGCTAACTCACCCTGACTCAGAATAAGTCCTCATAGTTCTTTGCATGTTATCTACTGTTTGATCCTTACTGCCTGACAATGATTGATGAGCTTTACCTGTATTCCTGTGCAAACTGAACCCAATAAAAGCCCACTGAGGAAAAGACTCCTGGCCCTTCTCCTTGGAGAGATCGGCCACCTTTCCTCCCCAAGCAGATCATGTCTTGGTGGACTTGTTCTCATCTGTGGTGGATGGGAGTGCTCTGCAGGCAGACACCCTCACCCCCACTCCATGCCTGTCCTCCAAATATCAAGAATCTGTGTTCTGATCACTGATTGCTGCTTCTGAATGCAGAGATTCAGATAAAGAGGTGGGAAGCCATTGTTGTTGTCTCTTTCACCGCTGCAAGCCATTCCCCCTCTCCATTATTGATGTGACTTCCTGGGATGTAAAGGGCTATGCATCTCTTCTATCCATTATTTTTCTCTTTTTCTCTTTTTGTGAGCCAGACATTAAAGACTAGGGCATTTTTATAAACTGTATATACAGGGGAAAAAATAGACAGTGACCACATATGCCCAGGGAAAGACACAGAATAGAACTAAGAAGAACTTAGATGTATGCTCCAAGCTGACCCTCGGCACAGAAACAGCCTACAACAATCAAAATACGAAACCAACATCTGTATATTGTATTGTATATTTACAATCCCAGGTCAAGTCTCCTGCCATTAGCATTTATTCTTGTTTTGTCTTCTTCTACCTCCCCTCACCCCCTTTTCCTCTATCACCATACTGTTGCCTATGTCCATGAGTCTTTTTTTATTTTTTCATGCTTAATCCCTTCACCCTTCTCACCAGACTCCCACCCCCTCCTATCTGACAATTGTCTGTCTGTTCTCTGTATCCATGAGTCTGTCTCCACTTTGTTTGTTAGTTTATTTTGTTCATTAGATTCCACATATAAGTGAAATCATTTGGTAATTGTCATTCTCTGACTGGCTTATTTCACCTAGCATAATACTCTCCAGGTCTGATGATATATTATAGAATTGTATACCTGAAACCTATATAATTGTATTAACCAATGTCACTCCAATAAATTCAATAAAATAATAAATAAATAATTAAAAAAAAACAACAAATCCAACATTGAATATAATTTCCAGAGTTACCATATTATATTCAAATGTTCAATTTTCAACAACAACAACAAAAATTATAAGGCATACAAAGAAAACAGGAAGCATGGTCCATGCAAAGGAAAAAAATAACCAATGGAAATTATCCTTGAAAGAAATCTGTTGGCAGATATACCATACAAATACTTTAAAACAATTGTCTTAAAGATGCTCAGAAAAAACTGGAGATGTGGATAAAGTCAAGAAAAAGCTGTATGAGAATAATGGGAATATT
>VMDR010014641.1:0-23267 GCA_007922815.1 Macrotus californicus | reverse complement strand
TTGCAGCGTCCTATATTGATGCCATATTGGCTCAGGATTACAGGAAAGAATTGCAGTGTGCAGGGTTCTTTATTTCTAATGTATAGCTTGCTTACCTTTCAGTTTTAATAATTATCTCCAGAATCACTTTGTCATAAAAGAGCACTTCCTACTTTAGCTTCTCTCACACTTAATCGGCCAAATGAAATTTCCACAAATTATTTCTGCTTTTGACCTGATCGATCCCACACATGTGCTGGACTCTAAAACCTTTTTGTGCTCTTTTTGATTCAGGGAAGGAGAGATTGTAGTCTAATAGGTAAGAGCATGAGTTTGACCTGCGTTCAGTGCCTGCCTTTGTCATTTTCTAAGCTTTGGCCTTTGGAGAAACAGCCTTCATGAGCCTGAATTTCCTCATCTGTAAGCAGGGAAAACATGTAAGAATCGTGATGATTAAGGAAAGCTGTGATTTTCAGCCACTTAGCACAGACCCTCACATATCAACAGTGCTCAGTAAATGGTAGCTTCCGCTGCTGCCATGATTGTTAATTTAAATAAGTTGAGATTTTTTGGTGGAAACTCTGAAGTGCCTTAGAAGAAAAAAATACTTTCATCTGCTGCAGAAATATTGCACTGAGAGCTGGCCCTGGGAGCTGCATGGTGGCCTCCTGTGTATCTTATGTCACTGCCTTGAAGCCAGTGGTATTCTTTCCAGGAAGCATGGTAGCCACTCAAACATAACAGTCAGAAACCTAAAAAAAAGTAGTTCACCACAATTGCTCTTCCTTATTTATAAAATGAGCACCCCTTTGGTGAAACTTCAAGAACACGGGGGTTGGCAAAAGTAGGTTTACAGTTGTGAGTACATGAAACAGAGTTTACTCTTGTGTTATTATATATTAATTATATGATTATTTGTATTATGACTGTAAACCTACTTTTGCCCGCCCCTGTGTATTGACAAGTATTAAACAGAAAAACATCCCCCCCAGTCCCCCGACCCACCAGGAAACCACTGCTGTGTTACTGTGTGTCCTTCCTTCCTGTGTGCTCTCTTTGCATTTTTTCTTGCTTATACCTCTGTGTTTTTCTTTTCTCAAATTTGCGATTGTATTGCCTGTTCACTTTCTCGCCCAGCTTCTTTTCACTTCCTTACACCACTAGAGTGTAAGCATTTTCTTTTGTCTCTGTATTTCATGATTTCTCTGCGATGGCTGTATAACATCCCAGTCAAAGGTATGTCATAATTGATTTGATTGCTGCTCAGTACCTGGATATTTAAGTTGTTTGTGGTTTTGATGTTAATAATGCTACAGTGATCAGCAGTCAGCGCCTGCTACCTTGGGTGCTCCTCGAAGCATTTTACATTCACTCACTTACCCTTATAACAGCCCTGTGATGGCAGTTATGGTCATTCTCTCTGTTTTACAAAAGAGGGGGCTGAGAGGCAGAGGTGAAGTTGTTTCTGAGGTCACATGGGGGGGTGAGAGGTGGACTTCAGGCACATGGAGACCCCAGAGTCCACATTCTTCATCGCTGCTGTGCCGTCAGCACCCTGCTGTGCAACGTGCTTTTAAAGATGAATTCCTAAACCACAGGCTGTGAACCAGTCTTCAAGGTTCTTTATACACATGAGAACATTTCTGTCCAGATAAGGTTGTGCCAATTCACAGTCCTTTCAGCAGGAGAGGTATGTGAGTGCTCCTTTTCCTGAACTCTTGCACAAACAATAAAAATGTTTTATTCTGTTTTAAATACTACTAACAGCAATGTCAATCTGAGAATGGGAAATGCTGTTATTGTTTTTATTTGCATGTCCATGTGAATCATAAAATTCTAGAGTAGAAAGAGGCATAAATCTCCTTAGGTTCTGCCTCTGCCATAGACAGATGAGGAAGCCCTGGTATGTGGGACTTGGGGGCTTGTGCGGCATGGCATGCCCCCCTAACAAGGAGGTCCAGCCAGCACCAGAGCCTGGACTTGGTTGCTCAGAGGCAGGGACTCATGTGGCAGGTGAGACATGGGTCCTGCCCTGAGGTGGGAGGCTGGTGAGAAAAGCTAAGAAACCCAGTAGACATCTTTTCCTCACTTACATGCCTGGAGATGTTAGGAGGAGTCAGTGATTTACTGATCTATGCTTATGTTTCTTTCTGTTCTTTTCTTTTTTATATATTTATATTTAGAGAGAGGGGCAGGGAGGGAGAAAGAGCTAGAGAGAAACATCGATGTGTGAGAAAAACATCGATGTCCCCAACCAGGGACCTGGCCTGTAACTCAGGCATGTGCCCTGACCAGGAATCGAACCAGTGACCTTTCGCTTTGCAGGATGACATCCAACCAACTGAGCCACGCTGGTCAGGGCCATGCTACATGCTATGTTTCTTGAGTTCACTGTGCACCAGGTTCTGTGCTGAGCACTTCTCACGGGTTGTCTCATTTCATTCTCGCATCGACCCTGGGAGTGAGACACTGTTAGCATCATTGTTTTAGAGGGGAGCAAGCAGGCTTGGCAGGGTGAAGCCCTTTGTCCAGGTCACGTGGGCTGGCTCAGTGGAGTTCCTTTCGCGCTCAGGCTGTAGAATTCCTGTGCCTCTGTGTGTATCTGTGTAAAGTGTGTAGCGCTGTGCCTGGAAAACAGGAAACTTTCACTGAGGTTTCACATTTACTTCAGCCATCTGACAGAAGTAACTCAAAACTTTGACTTTATATGTTTGCTGTCACTGCTGGTTAAGGTACCTTCCAGGTGTGAACATTTAATAGTGATGACAGGAGGGGACCAAGTTTTGAAACCTTTTTGCTTTAATTTAGTGAAGTTGAAAAAAAAGAGAAAGACTGATATGCAACAGCATGGATGGAACTGGAGAGCATCATGCTAAGTGGAATAAGCCAGGTGGTGAGGGAGAAATACCACATGATCTCACCTGTAAGAGGAATCTAATGAACAAAATAAACTAACGAGCAAAACAGAACCAGAGGCATGGAAACATGGGACAGACAGACAGCAACCAGAGGCGAGGAAGGAAGGAGATAACGGTGGAGAGAAAGGGAAGGGACTAGTCAAGGAACATGTAGGAATGACCCATGGACGTGGGCAATGGTGTGGGGATTGACTGTGGGAATGGGGAGGGGGGCTGGGCGGAGGAGGGCAAAAGGGGGAAATTGGGACAACTGAAATAGAATAACAATAAATTTTGTAAAAAAAAGACTGAAATGACTGGCGTGGTTCCTTTGAAATGGAAAAATAATTGCTCTGTTTGAATTGAAAAGTTCCCAGAGTAAAGGCATCCAGGATTCTCTGAACTGTGCATTACATGCATTTGAAAATAGATGTACAAGTTCTTTTGTGTGCATACTTGATGCCATAAAGCCAGGGTGTCAAACTCATTTTCACCGGGGGCCACATCAGTCTCTCACTTGCCTTCAAAGGGCCGAAATAATTTTAGGACTGTATAAATGTTACTTCTCCTTAACTGTTAAGAAGCTGAAATTACATTCGGCCCTTTAAAGGCAACCGTGAGGCTGACGTGGCCCCCGGTGAAAATGACTTTGACACTTCTGCCATGAAGTCTAGGTTAACTGGTCCAGTGACATGTGGCTCTCCTCTGTGCCCGATCTTAAAACAGGAAAGAGTGCCCCTGTATTCAGTTGGGGTTTGGTCTGCAGGCAGCATTGCCATTGAGATTGGCCTAGTCCCCACTGTCAGCTGTGCAGCTCTCTTGGCAAATCCTGGCATTTGGAATGAGATGAGGTGGCCACTGAGAGGCCTTCTGGGTGCTGGTTTATGTTGAGGCCAGGCGACCAGAGGGAGTGACTATGTTTCATACTATAATGATACTTTACTGCTTGAATAGGAATGGTTGCTATTTGCTCCAATTGTGAACAGTTGGAGAGCAAAGACCTCAAATCCTAATGTGCCTGTGGGTTTTCAGTGGAGTCACTAATTGCAGCATTGCCCCGGAAGACACCTCAGTGCACCGGAGCCCTTCCTTTCCCTTGCCGCCCATCGAGCGGGGACCTTCTTCTCAAGTGGCCCAGGGAAAGAATGGACTTAGAATTCACTCCATTGCTGTGATGCACCACGCCTAGCAATCTTCCATCTCCAAGCCCCCATCTTCACCCTCAGAAATCTGAGTTGGCTGGGAGGTTCTAGTGCCTCCCTGAGTGTCTTCCTTCCAGGAACTGATTCAACACCAAGTGCTCATCAGTTGCAATGGCTGGGAGGACTCAAGAACATAGGTGAGAAAACACTGGCTCACAAACATCACCGAATATTAAAGTTTCCATTGATGTATATGAAATATTTATGAGACTGGCAAGAGCGATTTGGAAGACTGCTCTAACACCTTTAGTCCGCGAAGGCAGCTAAGTGAGTGCTGGAAAAGAAAGGAAGAAGCACCACGTGCAGTAACCCTGTCCTCTCGCAGGCCTGTCATGTCTTGGCTGTTAAACAGTGTTGATCTTTTTCTGTCTCTTCTGGCTTGATTTCATCATTTTACCCCATCACTTTTCCCAGTGATTAGTTGAATCAGAGTGATTTTGTCATACTCGTGCCCTATTTGAATTACTCCCCACTATGCAATTATCCTATCACAGAAAGTCCTATTTTCTCCCTGTCAGCTGGCTGAAGTAAATGTGAAACCTGAGTGGCCTTCCCATTACATAACCTCTGTCATCTGGTTGGTAATGGACTACATGTAACTTTTCAGGCGAGGAAATTACAAATAACCTTAGCTTCAATAATTGCCACTAATATAATGGTGCTCTTATTATGGTAGCATTTCTTAACTAATATTTTCTAGCATGTGTTAATGCCATTGGTGGTTTAAATAATTTTTCCAAACCTGCCTGGAGGCTTGATATAGGTTATTTTAACCTAGAGCCAAACTGAGTCTGATGCGGCCACGCTGCTTCTTGCTTTTGTGAACAATGATTGTGCCCAAAGCATTATCTCCCAACTTCTTTGTTTGAAACATATTCATGTGACTAAGCCCTCGATTAATGCTGAGCAGTTCATCAAGTTTTAAGTCCCATGAATGGACAAGAAATGGAATCAATTTGCTTTCAGTTCATTAACATTTCAAGGGAGACATTTCACATGCTGGACGTGGGGGAAGTGAGTTTCACCAGTCCTCTGCCAGCTGAGGACTCCCATCGGGCCATTCCCAAATGACACCTGGACATGTTCAACCTGCCACAGGTCAGAGGTCCTGTGAGATATTGATGGGAGGCATATTTGATGCAGCTCCCCTTCCTTTTGCCTTGCTGATGGTGACAGATTCTTTTCCCTGATGTGAGAGGTGGGAGAAGGCAAGGCACGTGCATTTCGTAGCCCTGGCTGTGTGAACAGGCTGTCCAGCATTTCTTCTGTCTTTAAAATCCAAGTCCCCACTAGGGGTGGCACAAACCGTCACAGCTGGAAGGATCATCTGAACTCCAGGGGCCTCTGAGCAGGCACAGCGAAGTGTGCGGATAGAGGAGAGTATAGGAAGTAACTTGGGCATCTCTGATTGCAGGGATGTACTTTCAGGGCAGATTCCAGCACTGCCAGGGCAGGTAACGATCCTGTGATTTCGAAACGGCCCATATGCTCAAAATGAGCAGCACCACTTGAAAACAGTAGTTAAAGCAGGAAATGACAAAAAAAAAAAAGGACTTTGGAGAACGTATAGAGTTGGAAGCTAGGATTCCCCGGAGTGGTTACTGCCTTTGATTGTGTAGAGCAGCTCTGGGGCAGGCACTGCCTTCACCACACTGATTCGGGCCAGAATTGTAACATCCTTTTGTCTTCGTTTCATGTATTCCTGGATTCACGGCCAGGCAGTGACCCACGTGGCTTTCGCTATGGGGCTCTACAGAGCCTGGGCCTCTGGAAACTTTTACATTTTACATAGAGAAAGAGGACTATAGGGTGGTGTTTGTTATGGCGGCGTGTCAGCCAAACATGAAGTATTTTATTTGCTGTTCAAATTCATTTCTCCCCCCAAACAGTTAATTAAAAGTATCTGAAAGAACAAACCTCAATGGGGACAGTGAGGAGACATAAAAAGCAGGTTGTAGCTAAAGTCACAAAGTAAGGAGCCTGTTGTTTTCAAAACTTGGATATGATACTGAATAAAATTTGAAAGCACTCTGAAGCTCATACCCGTAACTAAACTTAATCCTGTTTCACTTATTTTTCGATGTACCTTGATAAAATGATAAATCCAGTGCTCGAAAAAGAGCATTTTGCTTAAAAATAAACATGCTTGCTCCTTGGGAAAAGCTGAGAGAGACTAGATTGTATGTGAAGGTCCCCCTTCCTGCAGCTACCTGCTGTTCATTGCAGAACCGACTCCCATTACATCTGTACCGTGGAAAGTAATTGCTGTTGTACAGTAATTCAATTTCAGTGCATTCACGCATCAGTTCACCGATAGGGGTTTATCTGGAGGAACCTGGGACTTGAAAGCTTTTTATCGAGAAATTCCACATGCAGCTAGACATTTTTCCTGGGTAACGAATATCAGCATTTGCATTTAATAAACATTTACCTTCTCAGAAAGACGGATTTTTGCCCCTGCAGAAGAGATTTACGCCAGTCTTCCAAAAAGCTAGAGGGTGCTATTACAGTGACTTTCTCTAGCTGTTTTTTGATGGGTGTGTGTCTACATATGTATGACTATAAAACACATCTCTGTTTTTATGTAAATATATATACACTGAGGCATGAAAATCAGGGTGCACCCAAGGAAAGCATGCTGGTACCAAGAATATTGATATGTGCTATAGAAGGCATTGATATGAACAGGACTATATGAACACCTCTGGTTTCAAACCCATCTACATCTGCAGGCGAGGTGAAAATTGTTGACATGGCGTACTTTCAAAAGGATATTCACTAAGTTGGAAATGAAACCAACCGTTTTGTTTATAAATGTTTTAATTAAATAAAAATTCTTAAGACAGAACTGTTCCTGTAAAGGTATAAAATGACCCTTAGATCATAAACTCTTTCGTTGTTACGTCCAGAATGAGCTGCAGAAGTCTTAGGAGGTGAAAAGACCGAACATTGCTAGGATGGCCTTTATACGTATCTAAACAACTTTTCTGCCTTGTGTTCATGTCTAATCTCATCTTGGAATTTCAAAACTTGTTCCTTGAAGAGGAATAAATTTGTTGCTGGGAAAAATAGAGTTTTCAGTTACAAATGAAGCAGGAAAAGATTATTATTTTTTATGTTGCTATATCTTGTGGCCTATTTGCTTTTTCTCTTTCTCTCTCTCTCTTTACCTGGATTACAGAATTCCATACATATACGTAACAAAATTTAGAGCAAAAACCTCAAACCAGAAGAAACAAAAAATAGCAACAACCTGGACTCACCAGTTTTGATGAGGTCCGCGAACCGCTCTCGGTTAATGGTCGAGGGTAAAACCACATGGAACTATGTGGTCTTTGTGGAGTTCATCCCAAATGGGGTTCGGGTTTCCGCCAACATACTTTGGAGCCTCACAGAGAGGCCCAGAGGCTGCTGATCCTCCCTCCTACCCACACTGACAGCGAGCAATGTGCTTGCCCCCTGGGGGAGATGAATTTGCCCCTAGGGGAGGAAGGGAGAACTGCTGGGCAGCCTGTGTGTGCCATTTCGTCTCCTGTCTCCTCCAGCCCCTCGTCTTCCACCAGCCTTGCGGACTGGGAGCTGGCCTGGCTTGGTGAACTGTTTCCTAGCAGTCCTGCTGTTCTGGGCGTGTTGACCTCTGGAATGAGTTCTTTGTGGGAAGAGCCACTGTGCCAGCCTTCCCCAACTTCATGCTGCTTTTTGTCCTATTCATAAATACTTGACTAAAAGCTTTTCATTTTCAGAGCTATATGGAAGATTTAACTTGGGGTTTTCTAAGTAGCTCACCTCAAATATGTTTGTGTTCTTATGCTTTTTGTTTTGTTTTTACTGATTACACAATACATGGTTACTGTCAAAGAAAAAGAATGAGGAATGTGGTGAAGGAGAAAGTAGAGATCACCTCACCCAGAAGTTATTAAAAGACACGGCATCTCCCAATACCTTTTGCTCTTAAACATCTTAATATCTATTCTTCCAGATTTTCCCCTATTTGTACATGTGTGCATGCATATATGTGTGTTTATATAAACTTCTGGAACAGTGGATTATACTCTCTCAGAACCAGCTTTTCTTTTCTTTTTAAATGTCACGTGCTGTGGACGTCTTTCCACGTCAGTGATTGCATGCTTCTCTTCTCTAACATGACTGCACAATAGTCTTCTTTCTGGATGTCCCAGGCAAGCAGTTATCTCTTGGTGGTGCCATTTACAGTGTTTCCCTATTATAAGCAATAACATGATAAACTCTCCTGCACTGAAACTCTTGTCTATTTATTTGAATCATCTATTAGGATGTATTCCTAGGAGTAAAATCGAGGCTTTTGGTACCTGGCCAGCTTGTCCTGCAGACAGCATCTGCTGGCTTGTGCTCCTTCCTGTGTGGTCATAGTGCTACTATGTCTTCACTTTCCCCTCTAGCATTTGATTCTTACTAGTCTCTCAGTCTTTGTCCATCTCACAGGCAAAAAGGAACACCTCTTTTTACTTGGCTTCTTTAATTACTCACTGTTTGGCATGATGGGTATTTCTGGCTCTCCACCTGCCCTGCACCTGGGTTTGAGGTAAGTCACACAGTGGCACAGAGCATGGGCGCCAGTGCCACACATAGAGAAGGCCCAGTGTTGGCCGTCCATCATCCCTCAGAGAGGAGTGTGAGCCACAGGCTTGGACATGCCTGGACACCCTACCCTCTTTTGTCCTGGAGTGTATCGTAAGCATAGCCTGGTGGCCGTGTGAGGGGGCTATGGACACAATGACCAGCACCAAGCTGCCTGGATTTGGGGTGCCAGTTGTTTGGAGGAGTTGTCTGGGAACACCAGTGGCTCAGCACCTAAGGGTTATGGGATTGGGGTGTCTTAGACCACCTCCCCTCCGCCATGGGAGCAAGTCAGTAGTTTCACTAAAATCTGAGCTGGTGCAACCAGCCCCTCTCACTGGGAGAGGACCCTGTACCCAGTTGACTCATTGTCAGGACACCAGACTGAGGGCCTCGGTCACTTTGGTTCACTTCTCCTTATGGGACCAAACAGGAAATTTGACCATTTTTATAGGTTCATTGGTCATTTCTTCTTCCTGTCTCCCCCCCCACCCTCCTTCTTCTCCTTCTACTGAGGAGGAGGGAGGGGTATTGACAGGAGAATGCCTGTTAGTGCCCTTTCCCATGGTCTGCACTATACTGTTCATTTTCCTTGTTCCCACTTGTCCCCACTCCGGCCCCAATAGCTATACCGGGTCTGAACCTACAGTCAAGTGTTCATTAAACTTTTGATGACTGTTTGGCCATTATCTTAGAGTCAGAATACCTGGAAGTCAGAGTGATCATCAGTTACACCTCTTCCCTTGACTAGAGAACTCCTGAATGATGAAGAGGAAAGAAAAGAATTTGAGCTTAATTGCAGAGACACTGCAGGGCTCATGGGCCTTCTAGAACTTTCGCTGTCTGTTCTATGTAAATGAGATGTCTGCATGCTGCCCAAGTCAAGCTACCTCTTGCTCAGACTCTAGTTGTGGGCTTTAGCTCCGTCCCTCCTAGAACTAGGTAAATGGTGGAGCTGAAATGGGCAGATGTCAAGCCACCTGCTCAGAGTGGAAATAAAATGTTAGCTGTGTCCAGAGAGGGAAACAAATAGAATTCCCTCCTCCCTCTTCTTCCCTCCTTCTCTCTTTCTTTCCTTCTTGCTTGGTTGGAACTGATAAAGGAAGGCTTGACTTCTGGACAGGGGGGGAAGGGGGAAGTCAGTGCTGCCAGGCTGTGTCTCAGCAAAGTAACCACCAGCTCCCTGGTGTTCTCTGTGCCTGAGTAAGTGAGCTTTCGGTCATAATGTGCAGGCTGGATGCCAGGGGTAGGGTGTGTGCCTCCAGACTGGGCAGGTGTTTCTCCTCATGTGGCAGGTGGTAAACACAGGCAGCCTACTACCCCCAAGAAATGGAACAAACTGATGCTATGAGCAGGTTTGAGAGGCTTTCCATAATGTTGAGGGTGATGTCATGCAGGAGAACTTTGGATCAATGCTGGGAACAGTAGATGCTGGGCTTGGCGTGGTCCCAGCCGAAGCGTGGCTGGGTCGGGGCACTCGTCTAGGGCCCTGCCACTCCCTTGCCAGTAGTGTCTGTCACAACATCCTGCTTACTCCCTTTATACATGGTCTGAAAGAAGCTGTACTTACTCTGTCTGTCTTAGTATTGACTTGCATCTTGCCAGGCTCTGTTCTGGAATCTCAGTGTCAGGAAAGCAGGGACCCTGACAGTCGTGTTCTCCTCATATACCCGGCACTCAGGTAGTGTGCTCGGTGAGTGTCCATGAATGAACTTGTCGCACCAATCATGGTGTTGTCCTGCGGGTAAGTACCCTATGCTTGGGAAGACCATCTGGTCACCAGGACACAGGATTGGGTGAGGTCCCAAGCATTTCCTGAGGGCTTGTGCCTGCCCTGCCCACTGTTCTCCAGCAGATGATCCATTTGCCCTCGGCCTCACAAGTGAAATTTGTATTTGGTTTATGCTGTAAGATGGTAAAGAAAAAGAAAAAAATTACTTCTGCATCCACAGTAAAATGTCATTTAAAATCATATTTCCCACTTTCATTGCCTGTTTTTCTTTTTCATTTAAAAAATCCATTTTGAAAGATTTCCTGTTGCTTTGGTCAAGACCGAATGGACCAAGCAGCCAGAGGAAGACAGGCTGTGGCCACGCAATCCTGTATGAAATTACAGTGCCGGTCCCTGCCTTTAGCCCAAGTAACAGTTATGCCCCATCAGGCAGCCCACGCAGAGATGCTGGGCTCTCCCTGAGGTTCTCTGACGGCCTCACCTGCTAGGACTGGAAGAGCAAGCTGTCTTCTGCATGTGGAGGATGTCACCGTTTGAACCAAAGTGGACAGGCGGGGGTTGGGGTGGGGGTGGGGTAGGGGGAGCTCAGCACAGCAACACCACAGCAATGTGCTGGTTCCTGTTCTGATTTTTCAGAGCAGTGCATGGTTATTTTAGCACGCCAGACCAGGTAGAAAATAATGCCACTTCGTTCACAGTTGGGTGAGGTAAAGGCAATCTCAAAAGGTTTAGGGGTGGGAGGAAATTACAGTGAATCACTGAAGTATCACCATCAATAGATCCAAATGACAGAGTGAAGCCATAATAATTAATAATAATAATAATAATAATAAATAGTAAAAGACCACTGGCTATAATTGTATGAATTACTGGCAACCAATTAAAGGTTTTCAGAAATGTTTTGAGTGCATAGTTAGTCTGTTTAACCAAGGATGTGTTGGTGGCACTAGTCGTCATTTTTGGGTTTTTGCTCAGTTTTCTACATGAAGGTAAGGAACAGCTGGCTCTGCAAACACCGGGAGGTTATTTATGTTTTCTAAATTAGGTGATGAGGGGAAACTGAAAAGGTAGTTAGGAATTCATCGGCATTTCATTTACGCTGCATTCAGGGGAGGGATGACAGCCCTCTCCAGTAATCAGAGTCTTTGTTAAAAATCAGCTGGGATATCGTTGATTGCACATCCCAAGCTGTACTGGCTGCTTGGACAGACACCACACATTGCTTTGTACTATCAGGGGCTAATGTGGACTTTGTGTGTGTGTGTGTGCATGTGTGTGTTTTAATTGATTTCTTGCGTGTCTTTTGGGGAGGAAAATCATATCCTTGGAAATCTACTTAGAAAGTCCCCCTCACCACGCACCCAGGGATCCTCGAGCATTTCATCATTGTTTGATAGGCTTTGTCTATAGAGAGGAATTTGTCTGGGGCCCCCTAGAAGCCTATGGTGGCCATCAGAAAGTAGGCTCTTATCTTGGTCACAGTAGGGAGTTGCTTATAAATATCCCAGCACCCACCAGTGAGGAGTCTCCTCTCAAGGAGGTGTCTCTGTAAGAACCTCAGGCAAAGGTACTGGTCTCAGCACTTTCTCCAGGTGAAGAGACGGTGCCAGCCTCAGGGGCTATGGAAGCAGCCCCAGGCTTGCAGGGGGTGGGGCCTGTGGACAGCTCTTTGGCCAGCTACACAGTGGCCTCTGGTACGAGGTGTGTTGAGCTGGGCAGGCTGTCTCTGTGAGGACTTCCCCACCTGCTCGTGCACCCGCCTCCCTTGCTGTGCTGGGAGTCTGTTGTTGCAGTCACTGTGGCCATAGTCTGGGAACCATGTGGTTCTCACCAGGAAATCA
The DNA here is from genome assembly GCA_007922815.1 of Macrotus californicus. Lineage (NCBI taxonomy): Eukaryota > Metazoa > Chordata > Mammalia > Chiroptera > Phyllostomidae > Macrotus > Macrotus californicus. The sequence continues at coordinate 11,020 of VMDR010014641.1, read as the reverse complement.
GAGGTAACCTCTGACACCAGACGTGGTGGAGATAATTTACTGCCGGGGAGTGTGTTCAGTGCTCTTCCCTTGGCAGAAGTGAACATAGAGTGCAGTATGGCCACTCACACTCACAAGGATGGCTTCCATGGAGATAGGGAAGTCAGAATAAACATGTAGCCCTCCCACCCTCCGGCCAGTCCTGGCCATAGACAGCTCGTACTGGATCCATGTAGGCTTTGAAAAAAATGAAATCCCATATAAGAACATGAAGTGATGGAAAAACATCCAGATTTAAAGCTTGGAAAACTGAGAGGGGTAGCCTTCCTAGGCCCCCATTCCCACATGGTAATAATCAGCATAAACTGCCCAGTTTGCCGATTTCCATGCTGTTCCCCAGTCATTTATTTTGCCCCTCTGGCCCCCCAAAAGGGTTGAGTCTGCCACCCCTGGATTAGTCAGATCAGAGACACAATGTCTTTCAGGGAACATAGTGGACTGTCTGAGTGTTTGAAGTGTGAAAACTCAGGCAGGATGCTCACAACTTTCATAATCCACTCTAGAGAAAGTCGAGTCATTGTCGTCATCCCATTATGGAGTGAGTCTCTTGTGCCAAGACACTGTGCTGTGTGTTACATATATTATCTCATTTAGATGTTACAGCTTTCTGAAGTTAGATTAAAACAGTTCTTGGCTGGGGGTGGTGAGGGAAAGATCATTCACAAGACACAGGATAAGAAAGCATTTTAAAGGGGTAGGATCTCTCTCTCTATCCTCTTAATTTGAGAACCATCACATGGGATCTCTGTAAATAATTACCAAGTCTGGTCTCCTCCACAGAATCAGGGAGCCAGAGTCCTGGTGGTGCCCTGTCTTCTCAGCCCCCTCCCCCAGGATGCACTTTCCTGCTGGAATGATGACTGAGACAATATCTCTCAGGAGGAGAGGGAATGAAAAACGCTCCAAGTGGCTACATTTGAATATGTGGGACTTATCTCTCTGTGCAGGCACCTTACAGAAAAAATAATTCGTCAAACTTCGTTCAAGAAAAAGGGGCATTAAAGCCTTCATCAACAACAACATCAAAAGCTCACCATGGCAGGAACAGGACAATAAAGGAGTTATTTCAGCAGAATTAACAGGAAGAATTAGCCTCATATACCCTTCCTTTTTATCACAGTGTGGTACATTTACATATTTTGAAATTTCACTTTTGCATATTCAATGATTTTAAATTAGATTCTCACATCTTCTCTCTGATGTTTGTCGTGTGTATAACTTGTCTTAATAACTGAGTTGCTCACACTTAAAAAACAGTTATCTAATCATTGGCCTAACCCCCAAAACACAACACCCAGTTACCTTTGCAGTTTTTTAACTGTTTTAGTGAGGTACAATTCACTTATGATACAATTAACTCATTTAAAGCGTAGTTCGGTGTTTTTTAGTATATCCATAGAATTGTTTATCCATCACCTCAAATCAACTGTAGAAGGTTTTTATCAACCCAGGTAGAAAACCCTGTACCCATTAGCAGCTACTTCCCATTCCCTCCAAAACCCCTTCCTCCAAGGAGTCTAGGCAAACCCTATTTTACTTTGTGTTTCCAGAGATTTACCTATTCTGGACATTTCATGTAAATGGAATCGTACAGTGTGTGGTCTTTTGAGACTGACTTCTTTCACTGAGCACAATGTTTTCAAAGTGTATCTGTATTGTAACATGTATCAATATTTCATTCTTTGTTATACTCAAATAATATTCCGTTGTATCACTGTACCACATTTTATTTATTCACTCGTCGGTTGGTAATCCTTTGGGCTAGCTCCAGTTACTGGCTATAGTAACTCATGCTGCTGTGAATGCTTCCATACAGGTTTTCGTGTGGGCTTATGTAGGAATGAAATTTCTGGGTCGTATGGTGATTTTGTTTAACCCCCGGAGGAGCTACCAGACTGTTTTTAAAAGTGACAGCGCCATTTTACATTTCCACCAGCAATATATGAGAGCTCCGACTTCTCCGTATCCCTGCCCACACTTGCTGTCTATCTTTCTGACTGCAGCCACCCTAGTGAGTGCAACGTGGGGTCTCCTTGTGGTTTGGACTTGCATTTCCCTGGTGACTAGTGATGTTAAACATATTTCCATGTGCTTATTGGTCATTTGTGCATCTTCCTTGGAGAAATGCTTATTCAGATCGTTTGCCCATTTTTAAATTGTGTTATTTGCCTTTTTATTATTGAGACTATGTAAAGAACTCTTTATGTATTCTAGACACTAGTCCCTGAGAAGATAGATGATTAGCAAAAACTTTTCGCCAATGGGTTGTCTTTTCACTTTCTTGATGATATTTTTTGTAGCAGTAAAGTGTTTGATTTGAACAAAGTCTAAGTTATCACATTTTCCTTTTTGTTGCTTGTACTTTTGGGGTCATATCTAAGAAACCGTTGCCTAACCCAAGGTAATGAAGATTTGTGCCTACGTTCTTTTCTAAGAGTTTTGTAGTTTTAGCTTTTACATTGAGGCCTTTGATCGAATTTGAATTAACTTTTGTATGTGGTGTGAGGACGGGTTCTAGTTCAGTTCTTTGCATGTGGATATCCATTGTCCCGGCGTCATGTGTTGAAAAAATACCCTTTCAGCCTAAGGTGAGTTTTTTCAGCCCTGCGCTTCATCAACCCAGTGCTGTCGCCGAAGAGCCCAGATCATTATAGCCACAATCAGAGCTGCTCTGTGGTCCCGACTCTGACACGCGTCTGCTAAGCACTCTCGGTATGTCATCTGATTTAATGCTCACAGCCCCCGTCCGGGTTGGGTAGCGTTATTGCCAATGATTAACCCATGTTGTAGGTGAAGCAACTGAGGACTAATCTCTTCTTACTGGTGTTAGGTAGCTGGTGTTGGGCAGATTCCAACCCAGGCAGTCTTCTCTCAGCCCTTTTGCTGTAGTGTGTCTCCTCAGGTTTTTAGTAAGATCCCATTAACAGCGGGTGCCAGGGGCTGGGAACCTGGCTAAGCACTTAAGTTATATCACCTTAGCACTTTTCAGAGTATAAAGATCATCAGAATAGCCTAGGAACATTGTTGGAATGAAGATTCCATGTCAGTGGCCTCGAGAGTCTGCCTTTCCAGTTGGCTCCCAGGTGAAGCCGAGATGCTGCTGGTCAAGGGATCAACATCTATGTTGAGAGGGGTTAGCTCACTGGTTCTCTCACTTGGCTGTACACTGGAACCACTTGGAAACTTAAAACTACAGATGTCTGGCCCCTCCCACAGGAGTTTTAACTGAGCTTTCCTGGGTATAGCCTGGGCATGGGGAGTTTTACAAATTCTCCAGGAGGTTCTAGTGTGCAAACAAGATGGACCAGTGCTGACTTCTCTCATCTTAGCCTGCAGGGAGCCCCCCTGGTAGGTATGTCAGCCTACTTTTGGGGGTGGATTTCCAGCTTCTTTGTCCAGGGTCACACAGGGGCTCAGTGTTGGGGCTGGGATTGCAATCCAGGTGGGTCTGTTTCCATGGCCAGCTCCCAACCGTTGCATCCTGTCCTAGGATCACCTCTTGATGGAGTCAATTTGAAAAGGAGCCTGAGTGAAGTGGGTGCCTTCCCCAGCTTGAGCAAACCCTTGGAGAGGGTCATCTGACACCCACGTTGCAGGGCTGCTGGGCCCCTTCCACACCCTCCCCACACGGGGGCCTTCACTCTCATCATAGGTGGCCTTGGGACGTGTGCACATTATTCATTTCCTGCTGCTTAGAAATGATCCAGGTGTGGGGTCACAGTCCCTAGAAATCAAGTTCAAGTTCTCTCATTTATCTGATTACTTCATCAGGGAATTGCACAGGTAGAACAAAGCTTTGAACTAATGCCTTTTGGGAGTGGGATGAAGTTCTCATTTCTTTGAGAATTCTATCCATTTGAAGGAGAAGAAAATAAAAGTTTTAGAGTAGAGGTGCGATTTATTTGTCTTTTATTCTTTCGTAAACTATGCTCATCCCTGTAAGGCCTGTGCTTTGGTGTGAGTGCTCGCTCTACCTGCCCTGTTTGTCCTTGGCCATGACTGCTTTTACCCCCATCCTATTTGCTTCGTGGACTGTGAGCTGTGTCCTGTGAAATGGACAGCCTGGGGCCTCGGGGCTGGCACTGCTGGAACTGCATTGACAACCACCAGGGAGAAATGCGGGCTCCTTCCACCACGGAGTTTACAGAATATTGGAGGGAAAAGATACTGAGTCAGAAGTTACGGGAGTAGGGAGGGCTTGGAGGCAGAAAGTCCTGGCTGCTCAGGTGGTGGTGCCCATGGGGGATCTGAGGGGTGATGAGGAACACACCCCAGAGCACAAAAGAAGGCAAAGAAGGGGTTGCAGGCAGAAGGAGCAACATGTTTGAAGCTGGAGAGGGAGCAGAGTGGGGCAAGTTGAAAGGGTTGAAAGATGGAGTTGGGGTAGAGTTGGAGTGGGAAGAGGATGAAAAGGGGCCATTGTGAGGTCTGGGAGGTGAGGGGCCACCTAGGAGCCTGGTACAGTGGGATAAAGGGGGTCCGTTTGTATAGTTATTTGGATGCCTCCCTAGACACCCACCAGGGCAGTGGTTGGGCCCATTTGCACCCTGTGTGACCCCCAGCTGCTTGCACACCTGGCTGGGAGGGCAGTAGGCATTCACTGGAGTTTGTTGTCAGGCTGAGGGTGCAGGAAGCTGTGGGACTGTGCATTTCTGGCTCTGCACAGCTCCCTGGCTGGCTCCCTTCCCCATTGTGCCGACAGCAGTGTTTCCCACTTTCTGTGTGCTGATTTTTATTCACCTGTCCCTCCCCTCAAAAAAGTGTTTTGCTGTCTCTAATAGGAAGCAGTTTCCTCCAAATCACAGTGTGAGCTTTGGCTCCTTTGTTGACAGTCCCTCCTCCAGCTGAGTGCACTTCTATGGTGGTGAGAGAGAGCAGACCCTTTGTACTGACTCAGGAGTGCAAAGCCCCCAGGGAAGCAGCCCCTGGAAGCAGGGTTGTGAAGTCACTGTGGCCTTGACCTCTATTGTGCTGGGAGACACTATGAGGTCTGTTCTACAGGAAGCTTTGTTTTTTTTTAAGATCTTATTTATTTATTTTTAGAGAGAGGGGAAGAGGGGAAGAAAGAAAGGGAATGAAACATCAATGTGTGGCTGCCTCTCTTGTGCCCTCTACCTGGAGACCTGGCCTGCAACCCAGGCATGTGCCCTGACTGGGAATTGAACTGGTGACCCTTTGCTTCATAGTCCAGTGCTCAATCCACAGAGCCACACCAGCCACAGAGCCCTGCTTTTTTATTTTCAGCTACTGGAAACAGTTCTGGATTGCCCTGTTTTGGGGACCCACCACTCAGACAATAGTGAATGGGGCACCTTCCAGGAACCAGCTTAAGAGGGACAGTCACCCATTAATTTTCCAAGCTTGCCTCCCAGTGGGTCTCACCTCTCTGAAGGAAGTTTTAAGGAGCCGGTGCATGATTTGCTTACTTTTAGCAGCAGCTTCTAGAAGCATGCTCCCTTTGTTGCAGTAACCCCAGCAATGGAAGGCAACCCAGGGAATTAACTCTTCTTGTAGAAGGGGAAGTACAGGACATTGGCCTACACCAGTTGTAGAGTTTTGATTCACTGGATATCGAGTCAGCTCTGCAGAAACTTGTGATTCATGTTTTCTTTGGTAGGTAGTATACGGCATTTGCCTGGGCTTTGGAGCCTTGCACACCTGGGGTTAACCATTATTTACTGAGTCTCTAAGCCTCACTTTTCCCACATGTGAAATGGGCATAATTACATCTGACAGGCATCATGACTCTTAGGATGCAGGTGGGGTTAGGTTAGAGGCTGGCTCCATCAAACCCTAGGCTCCAAACCCAGGTCTCTGCCTCTTGGAATTGGAGACCCTCATGCTGCTGATCGGAGAATTGATGTGAGGATTAAGTCAGAAACGTGGGTACAGTGTCAGGGATGTAGCGAATACTTTGTAAATGGTAATTTATTTTTAATTGCCTATGTTGCATGTTGCACAACCAGCATGGTAGTAACAGGCTCTGGCTCTGGTATGGAACCCCCTGAGTTCAAATCCTGTCCCAGTTGTTTAAAAGCTGAATAATCTTGCCCAATGTACTTAAGCTCCCGAAGCCTTAGTTTCCTTATCTGTAAAATGGGGATGACAATACCCATCTAGTGGAGCTACTTGGAGGGTCAGATGAGAAAATTAATGTAAAGCACTTTAGCCCAGTGACTGGCACACAGTTCTTCTACTTCCTGATTTGTTGCTATTATTATAGCTCTAATTGTTAGTGTAATCAATCAGACAGAAAGCATGGGTGTGATGAACAGTTAATGGTCACATTTGAGGAAGTTTAAAAAATTTAGTTCTTTGACCCGCAGGGCTATTTCAGGCAGGTAACTTAGAGAAACTTTCTCTCCTCAGGATCCCAGGAGATTGTTGTCTGTGGGGCAGTCCCCAGTGGATTGTGGAGAGTTCCCATTTGTGCTGTCTCTGTGTGTCATGAGCAAGGGGGTGTCCCAGAAAGCTGTCACTCATACACATCTGTCTTTCCACAATTCTGGGCTTGTTAGGGGAGACCTCCCCAATAAGTCCGTAGAGTCACACGCAGGTAACATACAGAGAGGGGGAGCTTATGGGATGGAAGTGAGCAGAGTGAGCATCTGGCTCAAGTCCCGGTCAATGGCGGTGTCTGCAGGTGGAGAGGCAAGTGATGGTCTCAAGCCAGGGGGCTGCAGTGGTGTCTTACATCTGGTGGAGTCGAAGTCTGGCAGGGCTCCAAGCGTGACCAGTGGTGCAGCCCAGCTGGGAGGCTGGGTGTCAGAGCTGAGCTCTCATAGCCTACAGGGGGTGTAGGTCCCATGGTCTATCGTGGACACCCATGATACCCACACTCATATTGGTGTCCAGATAGGGTCCTTATCTGAGTGTCCAGACTTGTGATTTTGGACATTCCAGGCCCCTTCCAAGGGTGTTCCCACTATAACCCAATACCTGAGTCTTGACGTAACTCACATGGCTGACAGTGACTCCATATTGGATTGTCAAAGGCATCCTCCACACAGTCTGGTCTGCTCTTGCTCTGTTCAACAGCCAACTTCATCAGGAGGAGTCACCCAGGCAGGGTCCTTGAGGTGGACAGTGTGCCATCTGCAGCTCCTTGTGGGAGGAAAGCCCAGGGGGGCAAGCCTGGTAATGCAGTGTTTTCTCCAGAATCTGGAGGGTGATGCTCCAGTGCTTCACTTGGTCCTCTCACAGCCCTTGCTTGTCTGAGGTGAGGCAGAGCTGCAAATCAGAGAGAAAGTTTAAAGAAAGAAAACTAGATTGGTAACCAGAGCTCATCAGCTCCAGCCTGTCAGCCAGCGTCCAGTATGGACAGCATTTAGGGCATCCTTTAGTGGGGGCGGGAGGGTGCATGTGCGAAAGCCCAGAGGTCACATGAACATAGCTGCCTGACAATTTTAATAGTTATATGTGTATTTAACCTATACTAGAACAAATATAACTACTCTTTAAAACAAATTTCCATAAGTTATGTGAGTTGATTTAAAGAAATGTAGTAAGTAAAGATGCGATGAGGTAGCTAGTTGCAGCATGTTTTTTGGGGTGGTTGGACATTCTCTAGGACCCCATTGTTAGGGAAGAGGACAGATCAAATGTGCTAAAAGAGAAGAAATTAACAATTCACTGATCTTGAGTGAATGCATAAGAAATAGAATCAGATTTATAGCATAAATTAAATATAAATTAAAAGCACATAAATACAAAACAATGTGCATGTTACATAAACATGCACAGTTCAGGGAGTCTATCACATTCATTGGAGAGGGTGTCAATGGGGGATGTGAAATAAGAGTATTGCTCAGGGCTGAAGAGGGAAATCTACATCGAGATGGGTGTTGCATGGCCCAGGGATGATGCTATGCTAAGTATAACTAACACAGTGATCTGTATGGGTGGTGGGTACCCACACACAGTGAGGTATAGATAGTTATATATAGGTGGTGGGCTGACACAGCAAGTGGCAATGGTGGTATGCAAATGTTTGAGGTTCCAGCAACCTTAGGAGTCAGGTAGTATTATCACTTTTTTTTTTTTAACAGATTAGTAAACAGAATCAGGTCCTGGGTCATGGAGGGAAAGCATGACAGAGCAGTCACAGACCCAGCCTGGCTCCAAAGCCCATGTCTGTCATTTACTTTCACTTACAGATTCCCTTAAAAGGGGCCCCTTTAACACCCTGGTTAATACCTGCATGTGTGGGTTCTGCGATCTCTACATGCCTGAAAACGGAGTCATCTCACTGTAGTGCAAGTCCTGTTGGGAATGTTAGCTTGGATCTTTTGGGTGGCAGCCCTTTTGCCATTCCTGATAATTGATTTTGTGCCTCTGAAGCTGCTTGCCTTACCATCTTACCTCTTGCTTTCTTTCTTCGTCATTCGAAGTACTGCAGTATTGTCCCAGTGCTGTTCCCTCTTCACCCTAAGCTGGCCAGGCAAAGAGCTTGATTTCAAACAGCACCTTCATGCTCCCTGCTTATAGGGGGTGATTACGTAACACTGGGCTTCCACGTGAGTGTTTTCAAAATGACTCACCAAGAAGATGCACAATTCTACGGTGGACAGCTGAGTCACTCAGAATGCTTTATAGTTTATTTCACTGTCCACACTAGTAGATCAAGCCCTGGAGTCTTTCTTGGCCATTAAGATGTTGTCTGTCTCTTGCATTCAGAACTTTTTGGTGCCTTAATTGAATGCATTGTCTGGCTTGATGGCTGTTGGCAGGGCTGTGAGGGTGCTCCCCAAGGGCAAACAACACCGGTAAATCATAATCACAATGGAGCACCGATGGAAGAAGTAAACAGTTCTGAAACTGTGCTATAAATTGTCATCCGGTGATGATTCTCTTTTATTATGGAGGCTAAATTACAGCAATCGCCAATGCACAAAGGCTCGGTGCAGTAAGAAAACATTTGGGAACAATGCTTTTCTCTTACGGCTTGGGTGATGGGTGTGTAGGAATAAAACACAGTAACTTGTTTATCATGGATCAGAAAGGAAAATGTGAACTATAGCCCACTGTGAGGTGTACACTGTCTTTATCTTTTATGAATCAAGCAGGCTGTAAGCATATTGCTGTTCCCACTGGAAAAGATGACAAACTTGACCAGAAGCAACTTCCGGCTATGTTTTCCTTTGTGTCTCCCCTCCACTGACCCCACCCGTGTGTGTGTGTGTGTGTGTGTGTGTGCGCGCACACACACGTGCACATGTTGCTATCTACTGGGGCTGAGCTGGGCTAGAATAAAATGAACCAGGGAATAATGCTTGTTCCAGTGATTAACAATTCACAGATGCAGTCTTTCTGAAGTTCCCCAGAATGCTATCCCAAGGGCTTCTGTGTGCATGTGTGTGTATGGTGCATATATAATATGTATATATATAATATATCTATATCTATAGATAGGCAGATATACATATATATATATTATGGGCCACTTGCTTCAGTAGTGAAAAAGATGGGTTTTGGAGCTCTCTGAACCCTGGTTCAAGTCCCGACTCCGCCTCTTGAGAGCTGTGTGACTTAAGGGAAGGAGGTCTTTTCTCTCTGAGACTCAGGATCATTAACTGTAAATGAGAGCAGTTACTTACCTCACTCTTAGGGGGGGCCCATAAAATGCACCCAATTCTAGTCACACAGTGCCTAATAATTATTCCTGCTCATTATTATTATGTACCAGAAACAGCAACTGGTTGCATCGCCGCAAATATTCTGGTATCCACAAGCTTCATTATTTTTTCTAACCTTGGATTATTTTGCAGCCTTTAGAATTTACACATGAAAGCAACCATATTAATGCTGGAAGTTCATTTTGTTATTGCAGAGAGCTTATCGCTCTCCATTATTTCTCATTTCATTTATAATGAAATTGAAACCATGGGCAAGGCCATTGAATGATCTTGGCCCTGCCTGCCTTTCCCTGCCCGTCTCCTGCTGAGTTTTCCCGTGGACCTCCTGCTTGTGCCTTCAACATGCCAAGCTTGTTCTCTCCACAGTGCCCTTGTGTGTGGTGTTCTCTTTGAGTGGAATTTTCTTTGCTGGAATTTGGTTCCTCCTTGTTATCCAAGGTTCAGCTAAGATTGTTTTTAAGGCAACCTTTCCTGGATGCCTTGCCCAAGAGAGAACCCTTTCCAACCCGACCCAAAACACCACCCTCCCCCCACTTCTCCCTCCCACTGCCTTGTCATTTTCCTTCACATTGCCTTGTTTGTACTTTGTCTCATGGACTCATCAGTATACGAAATTAGTTTTTTATATATCTGGCTTTAATTTCCCACTAGAATTTAAGCCCCTCTGAGGACAGTGTGTGACCTGTTCACCTAGGACACTGCCTTCTCTGGCTCAGATAATCAAAAAGTATTCACTGAATGAGGAATGGGTGTTTTTCTGATGTGCAGATCAGACCAGAATATTTCACCTATAAAAGCATTGGATGCTCAAGCAGTTTATTTCTTTGAAAGATTTTATTTATTTTTATATTTAGAGAGAGGGTAAGGGAAGGAGAAAAAGAGGGAGATAAACATCAATGTGTGGTTGCCTCTCGTGCGCCCCCTACTGGAACCTGGCCTGCAACCCAGGCATTTGCCCTGACTGGGAATCGAACCAGCGACCCTTTGGATCACAGGCCCGCACTCAGTCCACTGAGCCACACCAGCCAGGGTGGAAACTCAAGCAATTTAAATAAATCCTCATTAATTACTAGTCTTTTAAAGTATTGGGCATTAACACTGTTCTTTGTGAGTGAGTTGTAAGAGGTACTCTAGTGGGTAGAATTAAAACTACTAAAGATACCACCAGCTCCAGGTGATTGCAGGGTGAAAAGTTATATGAACTTTAATCTTCAAACTTTAAGTTTCTGATGGCTTTAGAGAGTATAATTAGCACTGACCTGTGAATATTTATTGAAAATTAAGTATGAATTTTACATGTGTTTATTTAATACTGTCGGGGAGATTTTTTATGAGAAAGACTTCCT
>VMDR010014640.1:0-23279 GCA_007922815.1 Macrotus californicus | reverse complement strand
ACTCCCCCATTGATAACCCTCCATGTGATCTCCATTTCTGTGATTCTGTTCCTGTTCTAGTTGTTTGTTTAGTTTGTTTTTGTTTTTGCTTTTTGGTTCAGTTGTTCATAGTTGTGAATTTGTTGTCATTTTACTGTTCATAGGTTTTGATCTTTTTCTTGGATAAATCCCTTTAACATTTCATATAATAAGGGCTGGGTGATGATGAACTCCTTTAACTTGACCTTGTCTGGGAAGCATTTTATGTGCCCTTCCATTCTAAACGATAGCTTTGCTGGGTAGAATAACCTTGGATGTAGATCCTTGCCTTTCATGACTTTGAATACTTCTTTCCAGCCCCATCTGTTATTCTTAAGAACTATTATTTGGACAATTTTCTAGAGATTTGGAGTCAATCTGCAGCTCTAAGACAGCTCCCCCACATAAGGAGGAACATTAAACATAACTCTCCAGTTTATTCTTATTTTAAACACCACCCTGAGCTCCTAACATATCCAAGCACTTACATGACATTTTCATGTGGGTGCCATAATAGGCATCTCAAGCTTATATGTGAGAACCTTGGGAAAGACTAGGATAAAATTTTAGGCAAATCCATCTTTTTGTCATTGCCCAAAACTACCCGTCAGGTCAGAAAGCCAGGAATCTTTCTAGATTCTTACTTACATTTCATTCCCGATGCCTAATCCATCAAAAACAAAACAAAACAAAAAATACAAAAACAAAACCCTGTTCATTTTATTTCTAAAAAATATTCTGAATCTATTCAACTTTTCCATTTCTATTGCCTCATCTGAGTCCCAGCAAGACTTCTGCTTCTGTACCAGCAAATTACAGGGGTCAGTAGTGAAGGCAGAGTTAATTTAAGATTTAAAAAGGACAATGATATTGCTCCACTGCTTTAAACTTCCCTAGTGGTTTTCCATAGCTATAGAATGAAACCTACCTTTTCTACCATAGAGTTCAGAATTCTTCATGAAATAGCTCCTGCTCTCACTGTCTTTCCCCTTTACTCATTAAATTTTAGTCACACTGCTTCCTTTCAGTCTCTCAAGCATGCCAAGGTACTTCTGCCTGAGGGCTTTTATTTGCCATACCCTCCAATCAAATGATTTCTGCTAGGGCCCTTACACACTTAAAACGTAAAAGATTTTAAAAATGGAGCAAGTGTTAATGTCATCTCAAAAATTCCTGAACACTTTATCATTACCTCCACAATTCCTGCCAAATTATGTTTCATTCTATTTCCTTTATATAACTTATTTACCAAAAATAGCTGGTTTGACTCTTATCCATTTCCTCCATAAGAGCACAAGATTCTGTTCCTGTGGACCTCACCTGACTAGACTGGTACTCAGGCACAGAGGTATGCTGCCAGATCTTCAGGGAAACACTTGTTGTTGAGCTGCCAAAAGTGCATTAGCCAACAGTGTCCACCTACAGCACCTCTGGGATCCACCACAGCATTTGAGCTAAGGCCACACTCTTATGTACAGAGCACTAGGGATACTAGGACACTTCTGAGGGACTTCTCCATTCTGAGACTGCCAAGACTCTCCCAGGGCTGTGGCGAAGTCTGAGTTGTTCCAAAGTCTTCCATCCTTTCCTTCTTTCACAGGCATCAGATCAGCATTATTATTTGAAGACTTGCCTTGCCTATATCTGCACCTTCTCCCCTTTATTTTCATAGGCGTTATCTTCCATAAGTCTCATACTTACAACTCTGTTTGGCATTGACTTTCTGGAGGACCCACCATAGCTGATAAAAGTAATTTGAAATACCAAGTGGTTTGGGGACTGAATCACCTCACTGTCCCCAGACAGTTAATGAGGACCCAATCCCAAATGACATGTGACATGAGTAGTTCCTGACACAAGGTGGCAAATAATTGCTTAAAAACTTTAAGAGTTGAGAGTGTTCCTGTTGAAGGGGGAATTCTCTGGTTAGTGCAATGCTTCAGGCCTTTATGTATAGGGGAAATGGACTTGGTTAATTACTACATTGTAGTAATGCTCTACTACAGAAGAATAAGAAACTGAGAAGTTTTCATTGTTAAGGCAAAGTGAGAGAACCAGAGGGTTACTTTGATAGCTGGCTTACAAGAGGCCCTTATCCCCTACAATAGGAGTGGGGACATAGCTGTGGAGCAAATTCAGAATCTGATAATCCACTGGCTTAAAAGACAGTTGAACACTCCATCAGGGCAGGTCTGCTACAATGTCGGAACTATAAATGGATAAACCTGGGGATTGTGAAACACAAGGTAGATGCTCGTAAGGACTGTGATTCTCTTCAGACAGCCCTGAACCAACACTCTCAAGCGAGTAGAGGAGACTCATTTCTCTTTATTAGGAGCTACCCTTCCCTCACACAGGAAGACACTATGCAAAGGCTTCTACCCCATACAGTATCAGATCCTCCCATGAGCAGGCACCCTTTCCTGGATGCCAGATTGATAACTAGGGTTAAATCCCAGGACACTTCAACATAACTGAACTCAGCATGTATTGGGCCTAAATAAAGGAGAAAAGTGATTCCACACCAACAAGCTGCAAGAACTAGCTAGCAACTCCTGAAGGAACCTGGGAAACATCTCTAGGACTGGATTTTGCAGATGCCTATTCAAAGGGCTAGAATGTAAAACTTAAGAGCACTCTCTCAGGACACTATATTTAAACCACGGCAAGGACCCCAAGGTATGAGGCAAGTTCAGTGTTCTTAGCTTTGCTTTGAATTGACCATCTCTTTCTCTAGCCCTTTGAGTTAGTATGGCAAAGAAGGCATTACATGTATCAGGGAGATAGGTACATGGGAATGGATGAGTTGCATTAAGGCCAGAAAATGCACGAGATATCATGTTCTAAGAGAAGACATGGATGCACCATTAATCAAGGTGCATCTGGTAAAAGGGCTTCACATCACTAAGTTCAGTGGCAGCTCTTCTGTAGGCCAAGGCTTTTGATAGAAGAGGCAGTCCCCAAATTGGTGTTCATTGGTAGCCTTGAAGATAGTAGAGCCTCAAAACAATCAATGCCAGGCGGTAGCATGACCACGAGATGCCAGGGTGCTACAATTACTACATCAACTAGAAAGGTTGGGAAGGTAGCCAAGGAAGCTTGTCCCACAGAAGTCAGAGATGATTCACTGAACATGGCACTCCTAGGGCAAAATAGAATGACAGAGCCCCACCTCAAAAGATGCTGCTCGATTTATACAAAAGAAAGCAAGAATGCATGAGCAGTAGGCTGAGGATAGTTGCTTCAAAATCACAGTGTCTTAACCACTTCCCATACCTAAACAATTCTTAAATTCTATAAAGAATTTCAGTTTACAAACTGAATTTCTATATATTTGAGGCATCTGCACACATACACTTCAGTTAAATATAAAGACAGAGGTTGGGCGTGTCCTTGTGGTGCTGACTTCCTTAGTCACTCTCTTTAGTAAGCTGCTCCATATCCTAGATCAATTTTGGTGAAGTATTTTTATGACTCCAAATAAAACTAAAACTGAAGGCTTTGGATTTAAATACTTCTCATTGCAATGTTTACTATATTCTAATAACAAACTCATTGATTTCTTCTGTGACTGGCTCACATATTGCTAATGGCTAAGAAAACATTTTCCTATTCCAGGCTACCATGACAAAGAGCATGCAAGAGTAGCAAGGGTAAAACTTGGAGGTAGGCATTAACACATTCAAATGTTCAACACTTTAAGCTGCTGTAGATGCTTTCAGTGTTAGTTGTCATGTACTCTCTACCCTTCATCAATTGCAGTTATAGTAGGCAGTTAGACATGCATGAGAATAGAAATGATAGGTCAGCCATGAAAGGTCACCAGCGCAGAAACATCACCAGGGAAGAAAGACCCAGGTACCTACTAGCAATGGACGATTGTAAGGTGGGACCTCTCTCTCAGAGTGACCTTTCCTCCCCTAACATATTGCTCATCATGCGGTTTAGACCCCCTGACCTTTCATATCACTGGTCGTGTGGTTCAGAACCTCCCCTGACCTTTCCTCCCATGACATGTCCCCAGCCATGCAGTAGATCTCTTTAGGGGAGAAAGAAGGGGGCCAGAGAGTAGCCTGATATGACTCCCATCAAGCCCTTGCATGACCACTCCCAAAAGCATTAAGACCTCAGGACAACGAGGTTCTGACCTGCCCACTGAATAACCTTAGAAACAAAGCCTCAGGTCTGTTGACCAGAGAGAGCTTTGGTCCAACTAGAGACAATAGCTAGGCCTCAGTTTTGTTTCAGCTCCAAGCCCAGAAAAGCAACAAGGCCAGGCAGGGTGACACCACGGCTGGCATCAGGACCAGCTGTGATGACTATGACCCCCTGCCCTGGCATTGACAAGTCAGTGGACACCACAGCTCTGGGGTGACACCTGGAAAGCTGATGGCTATTCTATTGAGATTCTCCCCTGAGACCTCCCGATAAAACAGAATCCCTTAAGACAAAGGGCCCAGTGTTCATGCTCGCTCATGAGCTCTCTCGCATGCCTATACCCAGCAGGCTCACTTTTTCTATCTCTGTGACTTTCTAAGTAAAATTTTGCTTGTATTTGAGATTTTGGCCCTGAATTATCTTCTTTGCCAAATTCAAGAATGACAGTTGCTGAACTGAGGTCCAGTCTGACTCCACTGGTTAACATGTGGTGCCATTTTGCCACTAACAGTTTCATGGAAGCTGAGATTGATACACAGGACACCAACAGAGCTATTGGTTCTACCAGATCACTTTGAAACTGCAAGCCCAATAAGATGTTAGAATGGTCTCTTAAAGGTGCAGCCAAGACACCAAGGAATCACCCTGCACACAATACTTTAGTAGTTGAGCACAGTTTTTAAGAATGAGGTATATGCTTTAAACCAATAGCTATTATGTGATGTCTTCTCCCCAATAGCTAGAGAAAGTGCAAGGGGCCTTGAGGCAAGGGGTGGAAGGAACATCTATTGCTTCTATCATCATAGATCCACTTAAGGAATTGATGCCTCTTTTCCACATGACTTTAAGCACTGTTGGACTTGAGGTTCTGGATATCTGAGAGGAAGGAAGAAAAATGCTTCTACCAAAAGACACAGTAAAGGGTCTACTAAATCTTATTGCATGGTGGACCAGTTAACAAAGGCAGGAGTTGATTGGCAGGAGCAGCTGACTGCTGTTATGTTGAGATTAAGTTTGCTACATAATGCGGATAAATGTACCTGGCTGAGACGCTTCTTGGTGAATCTACATTCTGGGTAGCAACAGCATGACAAGGACTTAACTAGGCCCGTTGAAACAATGGTCTTGGGTTCTCTGAATAGGCAAGCAACCCAGACCAGCAGAAATACATGCATAAGATGAAGGGATGCAGAACGGGTGTTAAGAGCGGGAGTGTCAATTTCCACCTCAGGACAAACTTCTGCAAGAATTGCAGTTCACCCCACGAGCCCTACTGTAGTAACATTTTGTGTGCATTAAGGCATCTCTTTTTCTCTCAGAATACCAGGATCAGGGATGTGACAAGACAGTCAGTGTCATCTCAGAAATAAAAGGTATCATAGTAATGTCAGCAGCAAATTTAAAGTTCATGTGTTTATTTTCATGGACACTGTGGTCACCTTTCAAAAAGGTTAAGAAGTAAGTTACACAATCACGGAGTCCTAGTATGTTTGTCTGGTTACAGGTTACTATATAAAGACAAGAATGAGGAAAAGAATGCAAGAAAACACGTTTTGTGGTCTGATTTTTCACAATGTATTTTTCTATATATTGAGAGCTTAAGGCTGTGTCCTTTGGCAGCTTCTAGCACAAGGAAAGCAAGCTGAGTGTACCTTCCAAGCACAGGGGAGGAATGGGGGTTTCCAATCACCTGGATCCAACTTGTGGGCCAAATAGGTGGTCACATCTTGATGACCTTCCCCAACACCCTGGAATAGGTTGGCATAATCAGGCACCTGGATTGGAAAAGGGATCCTACAATAGGTCATTCAGGGATTATTTGTGGAGAAATTGTCCTATTCAATGTCCACTTATAAAGATCAGAATTGATACGAGAATACTTTTTAGGAAGTGCTATCTGAATTCAGCTAGGGCAATTTACAACCTGTCAGGTAGACTGCCCCGAATCTGGCATTAAAGGAGATCTTTCAGCTGAAATACGCCTTTTCAACAGTGAAGAATGAGTTCCTCGAGTCTGATATCTCCAGTCTTAAAGATCCTGTTGCAGAGCTCTCTACCTAAAAGGGGAAGAGATCAGATAAAGAATGAGCCACAAGTTAGTCAAATATGACATTAGTGTCACCCTTAAATCCACCTGAGCCCATCAAAGTAGAAGAGGTTCCATCTGAGCAAATGTGATGAGTGAGCACCCGGCCTGAGAGAGGGACCACTAGGGTTCATCAATGGTGCTCAATACAGCAAACAATTGGAATTTATCAATAGAAGGATGGATAAAGCACAGCGAGTTCATGCTGATGCTGAACAGCAGTTAAAATAAGTCATGTCACAGTGGTTTGTGCAGGATGACAGAACTGATGCTCGTGTTCTGCTGGCAGCCCCCGTCAGTAAGCTCTGTTCCAGGGGATCCTGGTGTGAGGTAGGTGCAGGTGAGACATTCTGCTCAGAAAAGAACTTGCACTCCCCGTGCTGGAGAAGACCATATGGTCATGCAAGGAATGCTCGTCCTTGAAGGCTCATGATGGAATGAATGATGGAAATAATTTTAGTAAGTTCAGGTCTCAGGTGTTCAGAAGACATGCGAGCCAAAAGCCAGCTCAGGCAGCTAACAAGGGTATATCACCCTGTGCTGTCTGAAGACTCAGGATTCACAGAAGTCAGCTAGAGGCTCTGGTTAGCAGGGCTAGGTTACAACAGTGTCTCTGCAAAAGGAAAATGTAGGTTATATCCTAGAAGAACTATGGGATCTGGCTCACACATATAAGCCAGAACTTCCACATTTCTGTGAAAGGCAGAATATAGGCTGCACAGAGGAAATGAAAGGACAGAACAAGCTTAATGTGGCCTTATCGTTTTCTAAGAAGATACTAAATTGTTTTTCAGAAATCAAAAGGCTGCAGATCACGAGTCAGACTCCCTGCCACTCTAGGGTAACCTTTCAACATCATTAGGTCAAAATCCACTGTTAACTATATTCTACCCTCAACCCTGAATTCAAACACAGGATGCAAGAAAAGCTGTGGTCCCCTAGCACTAAGCTGTCTTTATGTCACAATGTCGCTCTGCAGAATATGCATAACTTTCCTCTGCTTCCTCCTTTAAATGTAAACCCAAACACCAGGTCAGGAGACAGATTTGAGTCTTGCCTTCTCTCTCCTTGCAGTCAACTTAGCGAAAGTTTTTTCTTTCCTCAAAAGTCAGTGCCGTAATGTTGGATGCTAGGCTCATTGGGCAGTGGGTGCTTGCTTGGTAATAAAAACATAGATTAGGTGTATCTTTTTTTTTTAAATAAACTTATTTTAAGATTTTATTTTTAGAGAGGGGACAGGAGGGAGTAAGAGAGAGAGCAACATCTATGTGTGGTTACCTCTTGAGCGCCCCCTACTGGGGACCTGGCCTACAACCCAGGTATGTGCCCTGTCTGGGAATCAAACCAGCAACCCTTTGGTTCGCAGGCTGGTGCTCAATCCACTGAGTCACACCAGCTCCTTTTTTTTTTTAATGATCTTTATTTGTAGTTAAAACAGAACACAATATATGAGGGAGAGCAAGGAAGCCTTGTGTATAGAGACCTGAGATAGTGAGTCCCTGCTAAAAGTCACTCTGGGCATATCTTCTTATGAGTCATCATTTAACATCTCAGGAAGAGTACCTGAAACTAGGCCTAACATGCGCTTGGGATGGCCCCCTGATGCTTAGATGCAGTGGTTCATAGTAATTGGGGGGATGGGGATTAAGATGGTTATGGTAGCATGGTAATATGATCAGAGAACATATCATCTGACCATATTCCCTGGAAAAGCCTGGCCTTCACTAGAGGGACAGTGAGTACACTAGTGAGGGTCACTGGCATACAAAGAAGCCCTGTGGGGGCTGTCCTCTGTGAGTCAGAGCTGAGATAGGAAAGGGTGACACAGGACCAGGTTCCCTTTTATCAGTCCAGGTGATGAGAATCTAGAGCAGGGTCCAGGTGGCTGCCCTTATTGCTGGGGCACAATGGACATAGCAATCATAACAAGGTCAGAACAATCTTGTCCTGCAAGAATCTATGGCAATAGCTTATTAAACCATGGTATGCTTGGGGTAAGCAGTGGGCAGCCTAAAAAAGTACCAGAGAGAGAGCAAGAACAGATGAGAAGGTGCAGATCAGCCATTGCAAAGAAAAGTCATGACGCCTGTGAAGGCTCTTTTGGTGCCAGCTTGCTAGGTTTCAGTTCTTGTTACTAAAGCAAATACTAATCTGGGGGTCCTGAAAGTATGAGATGTGACGAAAGCCCCTACATATTTGACTATTTTTTTCCAGGTGACTATGAGGATACATTTATTAAAGCTGGGAACAATAAAACAAGGAAGGGTAAATAAGGGAGATTATCCTAGACAATCTGGGTGGGCCTGATTCTGCATTTGGAAGAGTTCAACCCTGCTCATGCTCTTCCTTTTCTAAGTGCCTGTGGACAGGATAGCTCTGGCCCATGCCTGTGAGTTCCAGCCTGTCTGAACTTCCCATCTTGACACATTTCAGACTTGCTTTAGTGGTCCCCACATTTGCATAGGCCAATAATCCAGCTTATTGATATCTATGTCCTGCAAGCGCTGATTTTCTGGGTGAACCCTGACTGATGTGATCTCTCATCTAGTTTCAATATTTAAGCAAGTTTCTTTACTCAGAGTTCATGGATTTAAGGAGACAGATGTTTCCCTTAAATAAGTCCTGCAAATAAGGTCCTGCAATATCACAGTACGTACAAGGAAATATCCCTCCACTGTTCCCTACTAGGAACCTATGCCCCTTTACCTGGGTAATTAATGGAGAAAGGGGACACCTCAGACTTGTCATAGAATGTTGGACAGAGGGTCTGAGATGACACTGATATCAAGGGATCTCAAGCCTGATCACAGCTTCCTCGATAGAATGGGGAAGGGTACATGGAGGCCAGGTAACAAAGTAAGAGTAAGGGAATCTTGCAGGGGCTCTGGCTCCAATAAATCTGCAAACCTGTTCTGGTCATTTTCCTGATCCTCAAGTACCTATTAAGCCACAGCAACTAACAAGTCTCACACTAGTTCCCTGGCCCGTGAAGCAAAGCTGTCATGGTGGGAAAGGCCATGCGAAATCCCTCAGAACTTCTCCCTACTCACAGCCAAGAGTAACTCAGAAGCTGTACCATACCCTAAACTGAAGATTACAGTGCCAGAGGTGAGAACTCCCCGCCACCCACTTGCTTCACTAAGACAGCTCCTAGAAAGACAAGAGGAGTCACGATGACAGTGGGCTGCAACCCAGCAAAAGGGTAGCTCCATTACAGCTGCTACCTCCTATGTGGCATCTCTAGTACAGATCAGCCTCCTTGGGCACTTAGTTGAGGCTTTTGATCTGGCAAACCCGTTCTTCAACTCCTGTGAGGGGATAGGAAGCTATTCATATTCACTTGGGATGAGCAGCCATATACTGTCTTATCTCAGGGTTCTACAGGTTTTTCCTGCTCTGCTACAATAGTCTCAAGTGACATTTATAGTCTTGAGATTCCCACCACACTGGTCCACTGTATAATAGCAAGTGCTCAACCTGATGAGCAAGAAGTGGTTCATGACATTACGAGGACACACACATATGTCAAAGGAAGATGAACCCTTCAGATATTCCGAGACCTGCCATGTTTGAATTAGGGGGTCAGTGATTGGAGACATCTACTCCAAGGTAAAGATTATTTATTCTATTATTATCCCATAGTACCTTACACCTCCCAGCCTTTGGTAGGCCTGTTTGGATTTGAGGGACTGCATAATCATATGCTTGGGAATAATGCTGTTTATTTTGAATAGGGCCTAGAATAAGGGGGCTCTGCAGCAGGTCCAGACTCAAAATGTTTCCTGCAGTTTGAGCCCTATGGCCCTGCATGCTGGTGGTCCCAAAAGTACACATGGTAAGTAAAAACATATCACATAGGGCTCAGAAACGACAGGTTCTCCAGCACAGATGTGAGCTCTTTGTGAAAGCAGCTCCTGAAATTCTCCCAGACTCCAAGAGAGGCAGAGAGTCTGACTAGAGCTGCCATTTTCTGCATAGTATTTTTAGACTCAGGTCTGAGCATGTAAGAGACTCATTGCACAATAGAAATGGTACAGAGGGTGCAATAGACAGGGGTTCAGAGCCCCACGTCACCTAGAACTCACATCTGAACTTTATTGGGGATTCCTTGTGATTGGAGGAAAGTAAGCACTCAGCTCTGGTTCATCATCAGCTAGACATCGGTGTGAGCTGTAAAAATATGCTGCACAGCAGTCTCATTCATCGCCCTGAGAGCAGTAGTCAGAGAAGTACTCTAAGGGGGCAGAGACTCAGGCACCATGTCTGGTCATCTTCTTGGTGAGGCAATAGAAAAGATCAAAGATTACAGACACCTGCATAATAACAATGGTAGTAACTTAATGGTTTGGAAGGGATAGATTGCAAAGTGCTAGGAAAGAAGGCCTGGGAGAAAAAATGGGGATAAATTTATGGGGAGGGATAAAGTGCAGATCTCATGTTTTAAATATAGTATTTTGCTGTGTATAGTGTACACCCACATTTTTGGCCCAAACTTTCAGGAAAAAAAATATTTCATTTTACGGTACATAGATACAGAATTAGTACTACCCATGTATAATGCACATCCTTGTTTTTCCCCCTCAAAGATGTGGGCAAAAAAGTGCGCATTATGCACAGCAAAATATGGTAGGTATTTCTATAGCTCAGAACTTTATCAAAGGCTGTTAACTTTGTGGTTGACCCCTCTGTTCCCTCTGGAGCAGTAAATAGGTATTTGAAGATACTGAACCAGATAAACAGGTGGAGCACTTGGAGCTGAAGCTTGACCACAAGTCTAATCAGTAGCAAACTTAGTAGGCTGTGTCCTTTCCAGAAATAATTGTGACTGGCAGGCTGCAACTTCAAATGTTAGCTTGTTCAAAGGTAGACACACATCTCTGTGCACTAACATACAAATGCTGCATCAGCTGTAGTTTAAATGATCTCTAGTCTATCCCTTTCTCCAGTTATCGCATCATGGTTTGGGAGTCTTTTGAACTAGAACTAGTGGGCAAGTGTGTGGGGACTCTCCCTCCTACCCGCATTCAGAGGCTGCCAGGTACTTCTCTAGCGAGCAAAGGAGAGACTTAGTATATACTAGAGAAGAGGAAAGAAACCTGCTTTTCCCCTAGGGTATGGAAGAGCAACAAGATGTTAAGGGACTTTGCTGCCCTTCAAGCTAAAGAGAACATTGTCCATGGGTCAAGTCAGGGTCCTTAGAGGAAACTGAATTCAACTCAAGTGGTTTAAATGAAGAATTTTATGAAAGACAGAGTGGAATGTCAAGGATTAAGGAACAAAGAATAAAGATGCACCAGGGGCTAGCAATAGCAGGAAGGAACTGCCAACCACAGGGACAAAAAAAAAAAACAAGAGAAAAACAATTACCACTTGGAGGAGCATACCTACTTTCTGAGATGTGGCTGTAAAACACGGGGAGTTGGGAAGAAGTACTCAAACCTCTTATCTCCTAGCCAGTGCCTTCCCAGTGGCCAAACCCACCTAGATGTCAGCTTTTAAAGAAGACTGAGTGATATAGGCCATAGGGGTCTACCCCTTACTGGGGACCTGAGCAGAGTGGAGAATGGATCTGTGTTGAGGGTCAAAGAATAGCCAGCTTACTTGGAGACCAATGGGGAGGTAAGACAATCAGGAGGGAATCACCATGTATGTAATTGTAAGAGGGTGCAGCCAGGGGACCCCCAAAAGAAAGATTTGTAATGGGGTCTAGAACTCAAAGGTGTCCAGGAAAAATTAAAATATGGGATGTCCTCAACCCCACAAGTCTGAACTGGGGGATGGGACACATGGAGCAGGGCCATTGAGAGCTGTTTTGCATAGCAACAGTTTTGCAGCTAACCTCTAAAATGGTTGTTTAACATATCTATAACCTTTAACTGGTTTCATAGGAATGTTAAATAGCTGTGGCATGCTTTGAGCCAGGGGGATGGGAGTGACTTCCACCCAGGGTGTAACTAGGAGGCAACTCCCCTGGTTACAGAGCCTGCATAAGAGCTTGGAGATGACTGGCTCCACACCACACAGCCACGCCTGCCCGGACTTACTATGGCAGCCCAGAAAAGCTGGAAAAATACAGGAATGCTGGCAAGTGCAGCCAATTGTGGGAGGACTAGGAAATGGGGCTGCAGAGGGAGATTGGCACTGGCATTTAAACCCAGGTGCATCAGCCATGATGAGGAGAACCACGCAGCTTTGGGTCTCCCTTTGCCACACAGCTTAGGAAGCCAGAAAGCAAGATGTAGCAGCAATGCAGAGCTCTGTCTTAGCAGTTTGGAAGAATGCAGGAGAGACGCAGTGGGAAGGAAAGGGGTGGAAGGACTTGCTGGTGGGCCAGGAGAAGGCACCATGTCATTTTGGATTAAGAAGTAGAGATCTCGGAGACACAGCTGATGGTGCCGGGAACCAAGGGAGGCCTACCAGCTGAGCATGGATTACTGGGAAGAACCAGGGGCTACCTGAGCCACAGACTTTCATTTCTTTTCCTGAGATATGGTACCCCAGACCAGGCAAAGGGGGAAGGACTGTGTGTGTTTGTGGGTATTTTAAGGGACTTTGGGATTTTAATGAAGACATTAACTCATTAGTCTTAAGTCCGTATGACTTTTGAATAAATAATTCCTTTCCTTTTCACCAATCTCTGACATGGAAAGCTATAGTTCCCTGGTGGTAGGAAAGGCGAATCTAATACAGGGGACCCCAGGAGACGGGGGGAGGTCCATTCAGTAACATTGTATAACCAATTCTCCGGTGGCCAGTCAAGGAGACCACATGCACAGTAGCTTTAAAGTAATACAACTACTTGTTCATGCTCAGTAAAAGCCCACCAAAACTAGTCAGACTAGTCAGGAAGGATCCGCCCTATAAGAATAGAATCCCTCCAGTCCATGATGTCAATCTCTGCTTGCAGTTCGCCTGCTCCCATGTTCTCTGCTATAAACTCTGGGTGTTTGGTTCAATTCTTTGTCCCGATCACCAAGAACCTGGTTACCTGTGCCCACCTGTGACATAATGATTAGGGAGGGGACGAAGTACAAGGCTCTACATCCAGTCATCACATAATTCCCAATATCAGGGACCACACAGGCTGGACTGAGCCAGTACTAGAGCCCAGAGGACCCTCCTGCAATGAACAAACTAAACTTTCCAATGCTAGCTGGGGATTCAGAGCAGAGTCATTTTGATTTAGAGATGAGAATAGCAATATTTTGTTCATTCAAAAATATGGCACTAAGTCCCTGCTGGTTACAGAACTAGCAGAGGTGGAGACCTGGCTGAGGAATTCACCAGAACCAGCCTCAGTTTTTGGATTTTTTTTTGCACGTGGCTTCCAGGCTTGGTGCAGCTCCAACACACCCTTGCTCCCTAAACAAGATTAATCTCATTTTCTTAGACCCGTCATTAGGGAGGTCAGCTATCTCCACCTTCTAAGGGAGTTAGATTAGATAAATCAATCCTGATTAAGGATGCATTATCCTCCCGTTAGAGGAGGTGCCAGAGTCTCAGCTTGGGGAAGCAGGGATTGTTCTCTACTTAACGAGAATAAAACAAGTTAATATACCCGTGTCGTGTCTTCATTTGCTTTTAGTTTAGAAAGGCACCATGTGCTGTTTGAAAACTTTGTCAATGCTACACAAATTTAATTTTAGTCAATGTCAGAAAGAAGTCTGGCAATAAGCAAAGAAATAAGGCTTAAAGAGGGCATTGTGTGATTCATTTATATTACAATTTCAACTTTTAAAAAATTTCAACTGCATACTATGGTTAACCCATTTCAGAGAAAGTTTCACACAATGACAAAGAAATGCCCTCGATTACTTTCAACACCTGCTCAGGTCCAGGACACATTTCCTGGCACTTAATAGTTCATATTAAAATGAACAAGCCTTCTTTGAATCCATAGCTGAGCTTCATGGCACCCCAACTCATGAGCTCAGACTTACTTCAGCCATGGACTGAATCTACAGCCTTCTTTCTGATCTCAGACAGGAGCAGACATCAGCTCACTTCACACTGACAGCACTTTGCACAGAGTGAGCCCCTCATGCATGTACTTTCTGCTTCAGGGCTCCCCCAATTCTGTAAATGCAAGCAGGAGCTTGCTACATTTTAAAGGAGCTCACAGCACAAAAGCTGATGGATAAACACTCCTGGCTCATCCCTCAAGCAAATAATTTCTGAGAGGTCTCAGCAGAATTAAGCCCTTCATACTAATAGCAGTGATACTAACACCCTGCCTCCTCCCTACTTCCTTAGATCACACCACAGGTAAACTTCCCATACACACAAGTCTGTGTCAAGCTGTTTGCAAGGGAATCCAGGTCAAGAGAGGATGCCTTTGTACCTAGCCAGATGAGGCCCAAGCCCCTTGCCTTAGCATGAGTCAGTTGAATATGTCTTACAATCAAGTGAACATGGAGTTAAGATTAGAACTTTCTCAGTCAAGCTAAGTGTTTGGTTCAGGCAAGAAGGCCACTTGATCTCCACTTCAAGTTCATTTCCATCCACTAACGGTTGTCTACAACTGCTCAGGCAGCTGTCCTTGGTAGATCATAAGAAAAAAGTTCTAGGAAGACATTGACTAAGTCTGAAACTCCTCAAGGATCAAAACAGATAAGTTAGAGTTAATTCCAGCACTCTTCCTCCCACAAAAGGGAAACAGAGTCCTTCCAATCCTCTCTAGCTTCTCCCAGGTTCTTTGCTGCTTGGTTACTGAACACTGAACAGCTTCCCCACATTTTGTCTTTCAAAGACCTAAACTCTTTCTCAAAAAGCTATTTAGAAAGACTTCTTGGAAATTAACAGCAGGTATGAGATGCATGGAAAGAAAGGATTATAATCCCTTTTCAGGAAATAGGCATTTTATAAATGCATACCCCATAAAAACTTCAAAGGTATAGTTTGAGGTAGGTGGTAGGGGAGGCAAATAGAAAAGATAGACTAAACTGGTCTACTTAGGCACTTCAAGGAGGAAGGCTCAGAGAAAGGTATCACATGCATGTATGCATTAAGGGATTCTTCAAGCAAGTCCACCTTGACATTAGCTGATCTTTCCCTTTGCAAAGTTCTGCATGGAAGAATCGCTTATAAGCATGAGTAGGCATTTATAGCCCAAAGTTACCCGAGTCCTATGCAATTCAAGTATTTGAATACTCTGTGACAATGTTCATTTCCTCCCCTCAAAGTTAATTTCACATGGAAATTAAAGCTTCAGTCATGAGACTCAGATCATCTTAACCTAGGTCTGTTAAATCACTATGTAACTGTCTTGGAGCTGGGAGCTGAGGAGCATCCATTAGGCTGCATGTGCGACTCTCTTGGTAAATCATTTTCCAGGTGACATCAGAAGACAGAAGTGTTTTTTTTTTTGAAGACTTTATTTACTTATTTTAGACAGAGGGGATGAGAGGGAGAAAAAGGGAGAGAGGGAGAGGCAATGTGTGGTGGCCTCTTGCATGCCCCCTACTGGAGACCTGACCTGGCCCGCAACCTAGGCATGTGCCCTGAGTGGCAATCTAACTGGTGACCCTTTGGTTCACAGGCTGGTGCTCAATCCACTGAGCCACACCAGCCAGGGCAAGAACTTTCTTTACAAGGCCACTATAATCAAAACAGTGTGGTACTGGCATAAGAACAGACACATAGATCAAAGGAACAGAATAGAAAGCCCAGAAACAAACCCATGTCTCTATGGTCAATATTTGACAAAGGGGGCAAAAGCATAAAATGGAGTAAAAATAGCCTCTTCAACAAATGGTGTTGGGAGATCTAGACAGCTGCATGCAAAAAAGTGAAACTCGACCACCAACTTACACCATACAAAAAAAAGTCAAGGTGGATAAAAGATTTAAATATAAGTTGTGACACCATAAAAATCCTAGAGGAGAACATAGGCAGGAAAGTCTCAGATATTCCACGTGGCAATATTTTCACCAATATGTCCCTTAGAGCAAGGGATGCAAAGGAAAGAACAAACAAATGGGACTTCTTTTTTTTGAAGTTTCTGCATGGCTAAAGCAATCAGCAAAATGAAAAGGGAACCGACTGTATGGAAAAATATATTTGTCAATGACACCTCGGACAAGGGTTTGATCTCCAAAATATATAAAGAACTCACATGACTCCACTCCAGAAAGACAAACAACCCAATTAAAAAATGGGCAAAGGACCTGAACAGACACTTCTCCAAGGAGGACATACAGAGGGTCCAGGGACATATGAAAGGATACTTAACATCACTAGTAATCAGAGAGATGCAGATTAAAACCACAATGAGCTACTACCTCACACCTGTCAGAATGGCCACCATTAGCAAATCAATAAACAACAGGTGCTGGCAAGGTTGTGAAGAACCCTGGTGCACTGTTGGTGGGAATGCAGACTGGTGCAGCCTCTGTGGAAAACAGTATGGAGTTTCCTCAAACTAAAAATGGAACTGCCTTTTGACCCAGCAGTTCCACTGCTGGGATTATACCCTAAGAACCCTGAAACACCAATTCAAAAGAACCCCAATGTTCATAGCAGCATGATTTACAATAGCCAAGTGCTGGCAGCAACCTAAGTGTCTATCGATAAATGAGTGGATCAAAAATGGATCAAAAAACTATGGTACATTTACACAATGGAATACCATGCAGCTGAAAGAAAGGAGCTCCTACCCTTCAGGACAGCATGGATGGAACTGGAAAGCATTATGCTAAGTGAAATTAACCAGGCAGTGAAAGAGAAGTACCATATGATCTTACCTGTAAGTGGAACCTAATCAACAAAACAAACAAGCAAAATATAACCAGAGACATTGAAATAAAGAACAAACTGACAGTAACCAGAGGGGAGGGGGAAGGGAAATAATGGGGAAAAGAAGGGAAGGGGTTGTCAAAGAACATGAATAAAGGACCCATGGACAAAGCCAAAGAGGGTAGGATTGAGGGTGGGGGTGGGTAGGGCAGGGGAAAGTGGTGATGGGGAAAAAGGACTTGTACTTGAACAGCAAAAAAAAAATACAGAAGTTTCTAGAAGAGTTCTTAGAGGGGTGAGCTTCTTAGGGCTTCAACCATTTTAAGGAAACCTGCTAACAGTTAAGTCCATGGCACAGTAGTTCTCCTTTATCCAAAGGGATCATCTTCTAAGACCACCTGCAGTGAATACTTGAAACCATTACTGAATACTTTATGTACAATTTTTCCCTATACATACCCATGATAAAGTGTAATTTATAAGTCAGGCACAGGAAAATTGTAAGAAAGAATATACTTTGATAAGAGCTACATGAATGTGGTATGAGATAATCTGATAACCTGGACAGCTACAGCTACGAAGAGACTAATGGACAGGCAGGCTACATGCTGTGGTGGGCAGCCTGGACGGAGAAGGATTCACATCCCAGCAGGGTGGAGCAGGAAAGCGCAAAGTTATCACATCATCCAGAATGGTGCACAGCTTCAACTGAAATTCACACTGAATGGCACTTCAAACTGCTTGATCTCAAGTAATAAACTGTAGGGCAAAACTATAGACAAGGAGAGACTACTGAATATAGAGTTTGAAGAACCTCATAGGAAAGATGTCCATCCTTTAAAGTGTGTATACAGATACAACCAGTTTCATGGAATCTATTTCTCAAAGGGAAAGCTCATAAATCAATTTCAAATAGTGTTATTGTAGTTAATGGGACTTTCTAACTCTGACCACCACCTAAGTTTTGGAATTTCACTGAGTTTAATTAGTGAACTTGAACAGAAGAAAACTATTAACAGAAGAGAAAAGGTCATACTCAGGAAGACCAAAAATGCTGGGCAGAGGCTAAAAGGTTAGTAAAGACTCAAGTTAGCAGTTTTCAAACACAACTAGAGGGTGTGGTAGGAGCCTAGCTCATTGCCTGCCCAAACTTGACCTCCCAGCAGCCCCAGGCTGGCAGGGTGGGTACAGGTTTCCCTAGAAAGATGATAAATCTGTGCCTCACACTTCAAAGCATCTAAACAAAATGTGTTTTATTTCTCTAAGTTTTCCACTACTGCATTTCCCACATTTTTCACGTAGAATTGTTTTGATCCATTATTCCACTGCACAGCCAGTGTCATTGTTGAGGATGCCTCAGAAGCCCTTGGATTGTTATAACATATTGAAGGATTTATCGTGGTCTCTCAACCACATTCTGATTTTGCTCTGTTCAGCTCCTTGGATTCTGATTGTTCACCCACAGCTTTCTTGCTGTTGCCACTAGCACCTGATACTTTTTTAACTTTTTAGAGAGGGCATTTCCTCGACACTTTTTTCTCAAAGGGCCATAAAACTTTGGGACTCATTTTATGCTTGAAGTCTAAACAGCTAACATAGATTAATCTAAGGGTATTCCTAGCAAAGCAGGACTCACAGGACTTCATGCATTCTTTTTCAGGACTGATTGCCCCCCCCCCCCCCCAGGAACCACCTGTAATAGCATAGGGCTGCAGCTCCCTTATCTGGCATTATTTCAGGCTTGAATCAGGCCAGGGAAACAAAGTAGCCAAGACAGTGGGAGACTTCCTGTAGTGGAATGAAGACCCAGGCTACAACAAAGCTGAGGGGTGAAAGTCCATCACCCCTTTTCTGTAGTCCCCTAAGTCCTTCCCTGATGGTCCCTTCACAACTGCACCTGTCTTAGGTTGTTCCTCCCTTGAGGAATCTTACCTGTCATTAGCTAACCAGTCATCTGCCTGGACCAAGGAGGGGGATAATGAGAGAGGGGATAAGTTTTTGTCTCCTTAGGGGCTTATGTCCCTAAGGCCTTTTTTAGTCAGCCTTAGACATGGAGGGTTACAGCTTCCAAAACCAGGCAGAGCCGTTCCAAACTGGGATTCTCATCTTGGGATGAGAAGAGCAGGAACCACTAGTTAACACTTTTTTCTCATCTGCTAATTATGATTTTCCTTAAGAGAAATTAAGATATTAAGATATGACTGTAAGGTTAAAGTGTACATGAGATTGTAGAAACTTGGAAAAAGCCAGTTCTGAGGAATTTGTCTACTAGTGGTTAATACTTGGTTTCTGGGAAGTGGTAGAAACAAGCAAACATCTTGCCTTGACCCTGAAGAGCTGTCACAAAGAAAGGTCATTCTGGGAATCTCAGAGGGGTAGATGGAACCAGAAACAGTTTCTGAAACAAGAACCCAAGGGGTCAGTGTTTGCCTCACCTCGAATTTCCTAAAGAAAGAACTTTTTGAAGAACGATGGCAGACGAGACCATTTTCTCCTCCTCTCTCCACCAAACAGATCTACTTTAGTCTGAGGCGTTCATGAAAATCTGCACATGATCTCAAGTCACCTGAAACAGCTTGAAATGTCATGGCGCCAGCAACTTTGATTGAAAAAACAAACACTCTGACATGCTACGAACTGTGCCAAATCTACCCCAGGTCTAGGAAGGGAGCCTGATGGGCTGGAAAGTAGGAGTCATGTGTTCAGATACTAGGCTATCTTTGTAGAAGCCCATGGGCTTTAATAAGTGAATTTAGGTGGAGGGGTGGGAGCCCCGATAGCCACAGCTGCCCTCAGGAGGTTTCCTTGCCTAGGGCACAAGAAGGGAGGTTCCCTTATTCCACAAGGAGTGGCTTCTGTTCTTCCAGCCAGGAGGCCTCCTCTTGAAGACCTAGCTACCATCACCCTCTTCTTTACTACCTCTCATTCCAGGATAAGTCTGTGTTACCCAACCAAAGGCTATGCCACTTAGTGATGAAGAGGGGACATCAGGAACCAGCCTGGAAGAGGGAGATGCTGCCCAGGTAAGGCTTGAGGGTAGCTTATTTATATGTTCAGGGGAGATAGCTATGCAGAGGATAGGAGCCTCTCTCCCAGCACCATACCTGGAATGGAAACCAGGTGAGCTAGACAGGGGAGCAGGTTCAGAACTGTCAATCATTACTGGCTACAGAACAGGAATAGGTAATTAATTTAAATAAGAATATTACTTGTTATAGGATTGGCAGTAAACCAAGCTTCCTATGATCACCACTGAGGCCTCATAGCCCAGTAGCCTTTTAGTTTACCCATTTTAAAAGGTTAAACACTCACAGCTTCTCACTCGAGACATGAGAAGTGGCAGGATTCAGGCTGAAGCTATTGATATATCTGGCCCTAATGCCTGTGACCTCAATTTTGTTCTATGATCCACATTTCTCTGCCAGCAAAGGCCTATTAGGAAGAGCTGGGGGCTTATCTTTGTCACAAGCAGTTTTGAAATCTCCAGTCCAGAATCTGCCTAATTCTGGACCCATCCTCCTCCACACTTAGGAGTTCTAAGTGGGTTCCTGGTGTAAACAAAGGATATGGAAAGCCTCAACAAGCAGTTGTGTTTACCAGCCCATTATCAGCAGTAATTGGCAGCCATGAGTTAGCCCTCATCACTTAGTTTCTACCGGACTACCAGCTGAGTAGCTGGGACCCCTTCAGGACTATAATGCCCAATCAGAGCCCAATGTCCCAAATAAAGTTGGTTCTGATTGGTAGCCCAGACCACATAATTCCTGGGCACTTTTGGGCTGAGGCACATGCTGGACCTGGGTTTAAGTCACGGTCTCAGCCCTTTTTGGCCTGCCTCCAGGGATTTGCTGCTAAACTGAGTGTGAAAGCTGAACATCTGCATGAGTTCCTGGATATCTTCAGTCCTTAACAGTTGGATAAGTTCCTGCTGAGGCTACAAGACTGAGGTCAAGAATTCAGAGGTTGCAATAAGTGGCACCTGTAGCCTACAGTACAAAATTGGCAAACATTCTTCAACCTGAAAGGTTCTTAAGATTCTATTCATCCCCCTAGTTTTAGTCTTTTATTAAGGCAGCTAATGGAATTTTAAGAGAACCCTTAAGATTACTGGCCTACTTCTGACCTTGTAAAATCCATTATTACCAACTATACTTTTAACCCAGCAATTAAAATGCAACTTTGATTCATGCCTTAAAATATGTCATTTGAAGCAATTGCTCAGGACAGGCTCATATAACGCCAGGTGCAGAGTCTGCCTAGGCAGACGAGGGAGCTGGATTCAGAGACCCTGCCAAGCTACAGGGAGGTCATAAGGCACTAAGTTCAAATGACACTTGTGACTGATGAGCAGCAGGTGTTCCATGCTGCAGGAAAAGTGTAAGTGCCAAAAAGAAATATCCGTGACACAGAACCACATGAGTTCTGTACTTCCTGGGGGTACTCTACCAGCTAGGAGCTCGGGTTTACTGAGCCCGTGGTGTGATAGGCATTGGTCTGCATACAGTGTCATCTAGTCACAAAGCCTCAGTTTAAGCCAGTTTTCTGGAGTCAGATACCTGCCCAAGGTCCCAAAGCTTGTAAGTGACAGAGCCAGGGACAGACCGCAACCCCTCCAGGTGGGCCCAAGCCCATATCCTCACTGTCACACACCACACTATAAGCATTTCCACAAGAAGGACCAGAAAGCGAGGTTTCGGTCAAAAGTGGCTCCACTGCAAGGGTAGATTAGCTCCCACAAGTCCCGAATCCAGACCCCAGCACTTCTACCTCCAGTCTGAACGAAAGCAATAGTTCCTAAAGTACTTAGAGTGACTTTCAGAGGAGCTATATCTTAGGAATTTTTATTTAAGCCCTCATCAAGGTGGGCGGGCTCCAGTGGGCAAGCTCCACACCCATAGGTCTTGCCCTATTTTCGAATAAGATCAGCATTTCCCCCTCAGTTTCTAGTTCAGCAGGTTGAGCAACCTCCAAGCCTCAGGTTCTCCTGATTCTCAGGCTATAATACGTGGTCAGTTACCTTTCAATACCCTCACAATCCCCCTTGTGTAGATTTATTTGCTTCTCTAGAGCCTTCTTTAGCCTGTTTGAGTTTGGTTTAATAACAGACCCCTCCAGACTAGGCATGCTCTCTACCCTCACCCCCAACTGCATTAAGCAGGCCCTCAGACTGGTTCCTGGGAGCTGCCATGGAGGTCAATGGCTTATAGCTCTGGAATAGAGGATGATGATGCAGGTGTAAGCGATAGTCAGTTGTGAAATGGGTTCCACAAGTACTCCCTTTCTCAGGTAGAGTGTGTGGTATCTCAGACCTAGGCCGGCAGGAAATTCCAGGAGCTGTTTAGTTATATTACTAGAGAATCTAGCATTTATTACAGAATTCTATTAAAGAAACTCTAGTCAGTCCAGTTCCTACTTGGGCACTCCCCTGAAATGAGTCCTAAGGAGAAGTATTTGAGTAGAATAATTCATAAGAGAACATCCTTATCTTCAAGGGCTGATACCATGGCTACCACCTGCTGTCCCACAGTTCAACCTACACTAATTCTTTTCAGCTGAAGAGAAACATGTGGGTCTCTAGACTCATTTTAGAAGGTTTTGCGCAGTTTGAGTTCTTCTCTCTGTCCTGGCTTTTGCAGTAGCACACCTAACTCAGTAATGGCTTATTCCCAGAGGGGAGCTTTAAAAAGCTTAAAAGGAACTGGAGGAAAATAAGTTGGTAGAACTGCCATCTTCAAGACCTGGCCCTAGACACTAGGCTGTAGTATGGAACAGAGGGACTTCAATCAAGAAAAGCAGAAAGTCTGGAGTTTACCACCCCAGTAGAGGAAAGACTAAGGAGAGAGAGGTCACTACCTGCCTGGAATCTTTTGAATGTTTGGCTTTTAGGAGTGAGAGACAGCAAGTCATCTCTTTAGGTCTAGATGCTCCATTCCAGGCCCCATAGGTACAAGATCATGTTAGTTGTTCACAGCTGGGGAGTTTAGCCAGAGCTCACCCTCCTCCACACCCACCCAAAGGCTAGCAGGTCCTGGAGCAACACATTCCCAGGGAAAGTTCACCCCTGGAAGAAGGCAGCCTTCCCAGAAAAGGAAGAGACTATAGCTACCGGAGAGGTTTTTAAGACTTTTTCTTTAGCCATCCAGAAGCTTTTTAATTTGATGAAGTCCCATTTGTTTATTCTTTCCTTTATGACCCTTGCTTTAGGGGACACATCATTGAAGATGTTGCTGAGTGGAATATCTGCATGGCTAAAGAAAACAGCATTAAAATTAACAGAGAACCA